>JAHBCN010002245.1:11289-106757 GCA_019359885.1 Listronotus oregonensis
TATTTTTACTAGAAAAACACCTTTACTGACTCTAGTTTTCCTTACATTGTAAGAATATATGTTGTATAACTGCTTGTCTAATTCATAATTTTTCGAAATAAAAAACTCGATTTATTTGAGGTGTCAAATATTGTACATTTTAGTGTATTCGTTTAATATTTAAGTGCCCAATCAGTGTATGTTTTGATGGTAATCAGTTTCAAGAAGGGGGAATTTTGGAAAAGTGTCCATTTTGAGGTTAGTCCACTTGGAGTCCTCATAACTCAAAAACCAGAGGTTGTCGAAAAAAAAAACTGATTTTAGATTCGTGATCAGCTCCCAAAAACATCCGTATGCAAAAAAACATCAAAATCGGCGTCATGTTCGATAAGTAAAATTTTACCTTTACTTGGGGTGGTACTCCCCAAATGGGACTACACCAAGGAAGTTTACAGGTGTATGGAAGCCCAGTGCTATGGCCCATTTGATCAAAAAATGTCCAGCCCAGTATGAAAATAACTGTCAGAGTTGGCCCCGCCGATTCTGCACAATAACAAAATTCCACAAAAGAATTTAATGTGTTCCCTACTTACACACTGATAAATCAGTGTGTAGTTAGGCAACACATTATTTGAGAGCCGTAGTACCGTTTTTGGTGCATTTAAATTAGGTGCTTCTTATGAGACGTAACATTAGGTAACCAAATAAATAATAATATATCAATTATGAATAATAGAATAATAAAAATTTCATAGGAAATAGCAGTGAGAAAAGTAAGGCAATCTTAACTATCTTTTAGATGATTTCCACAATGTTTGTGTATTTCTGTGGATTATTAAAAAGAAATAAGGTTTACATTTAGGTACTTTTATTTTATTTAATAATTTAGTACATTCTTTTAAAGAATCAAAATTATTAATTACTGGACAGACCAGGCAAATTTTAATATATACAGGTCCCTCTAATTGAATGAAAGAAAGTACAATTTTATGTTAAAGCTCCTTTTTGCTTTTTCTGTATTTGTTTAAAAAGAAATTAGATTTTTGGTTTCTTAAACTTACATTATCAACTTTTTAAGCTCGACATACTGTAGACACATAATATTTAACGGATACTGTTACAATGGATACCTAGGTACCAAAGGTTACTAAACATTTTTAACCACTGTTATTCTGTCTCATGAATGTTTATTATTAGTGAAAAGTATTTGCCTAAAAAGCAGTTATAAAAATTTTCACTTTTTAATGTACACCAGAATCTTAGGATTAGATTAAACTCATTTACACTATCTTGCCCTTCTTTTATCACAAAATTGGTGATAAGTACATGAAACTCATACAATGTTTGAAATTTATTTTAAAAAATCGTCTTTTTATTTATTTACAAAGTATTTTGGTAAAAATACAAAACTCACAAAAATATCGACCATTTAAATAGAAGGCTGTAAAGTGGCGCCATCTATTCTTTCCATATTATATCAGATGATATAAAATCCAATATTACACAATAATTTTAAATATTCTATGGTAGTATCGCTTGATAACCAACAATTTTGTGCAAAAAATTAAAAAAAACAGTGATTGCTTGAATTTGACATTTGATGATGTCAACTTTATAGATAGTAACAAAGAATTAAGGAAGTCCGGCTCTGACCTACTATTCATTGCGCAAACTCCGCGGGGCCAATCCCCCTATTCCCGCTGCCCTGCACGCCTGGACAATTTTGTTCTATAGTATTGGGCTTCCATACACCCTTAAACTTCCTTGGACTACACCTGATCCCAGGGTCTAGATTCTGTGCGTATACAGAATCTATTGACCCTTGTGAACTTGCAGATTGCAGCAACAATTTAGAAAAAAACAAGGAAACCAATTTAAAAAAACCTTATTAACGTGTTTCGGTGTCAAGTCTACAATTGTTTTCAGGGTAAAATTAATCTATAACATTTATTGGTCTAAGAGTATTTGTTTAAGCAGAAAAAATACTATTTAACATTTAATTTATATTATTAGTCTTTAGTTTAACAGTATGAACATCTTCCAAATATTTAAAATAATAAATAATAAAAATAATTGTTTAGGTATTTTGTTACCATAGAGTGATACTAAGTAAAAAAATTAATATTTGTTAGCGCACAAGGTAATCTATAAATGTTAATGTATTCAAAAGTAAGTAATGGCCTATAATTTAGTTATATACAGGGTGACCACCAGTTCATGATTGAGTCTAGCTTTAATTATTTTTGGTTCTGTGCAGTTAAAGGGAGCGCATAGTTTACCCGGAAGTGCTACCAAGTTTGATCTTGTTAAATCGAACGCGCTATATTTATTACGTCATTACATTATGACTTAGTTTGGAAAATGGCGGCAAAATTAAATATTAGCTAAAAACCTTAAACTTAAATAAGTTCAGGATTGTGTAATAAAAACATGTTTTCCTAAGGTTATGTTTTTTGTTTATTCCTTAGACAAATCTAAAAAATATTTTTAATGGGAATTTTATAATTTTTTACTTTCTGGTGTATTTACATAAAAACAGCAATTTAACATAATTAATGGTTTAAACAAGTTATCTTGGTTTTCTTTCTTCATACTACATAAAACGTTATTGAAAGATTGTGTCATGGAAGTAGGGGAAATATGTAAAAAAGGATAAAATTATTTCAAAGTTTGTTTTCCTGAGAATGGGATACTTCTTTAAAGAATAATTTAATTCTCGTTGTTACATTCAATCATCTAATTATTTTCATAGTACTCTCCAAAAGGTCCTTTTTATTTTTTAAACACTGTTGCAGTCTCCTATAAAATGTTTGTATCTTGCCTCAAAGGAAATGCAATTATTTTCTTTTAGGAATAACACAGGTCCACAAAAATAAAAAAGTCGTGTGTGCTGGGTGTCGGACTAAGATTTTCTGGCGTATTTTTTTCCCGCTGAACACGAATCTAAAGTTAAAATTTTGGTCAGGCAGCAAAAAGTTGAGAAAAACTCAAAAAACCGATACGGTACTTTAACTGGCAGAAACCTGTTACCACGAAATGTTTGGACTATGACTATACAAACTATAAGACACACAAAAAACATCATAAAACAAGGAATAGAGCTATTATAATTGGCTACATACAAAACATTTTTGATAAGATTATAAAGGAGATATAAACGAAAATGTAATTTTGACAAAAAAATTCTGTCCAAAATAGGGATTTTTTTAAATAATGTTAATTATGGTTTTTTATTATAAGATATTTATTTTATTCATTTAAATCCCAAATCACTCAGAATTTGCAGAAAAAATTCAAAAATAAAAAAAAATAACAACTTTAAATTTTTTTCCAGGGGTATACCTTAAAAGAATCCCGAAAATTCGGTTTTTTGATTATAACTAGAAAAATATTGCATTTAGCCAAAAGGGTTATATAACCTAAATTAAAGGCCTTGTAAATTTACATAGTTTATGTTATATAAAGTTTCGTGTATCTTTTATAGTTTTTGAGATATTGACGTTTTAAATTAAAAAAAAAATCGTTTATATCTGAAATTACGCCTTTTCTAGATTTTAAGCTGTTTGACCCCCAATTTTGACTTCAGATTCGTGTTCAGCGGAAAAAAATACGCAAGAAAGTCTTACAATTAGTCCGACACCCGGGACGCACCACTTTTTTATTTTTGTGGACCTGAGTAATTAATATAAGGCAATTAACATATTTTATCGAAATCAGTTTACATTTCAGGATTTAGTAAACATACCAAGGTGTAAGTTTGCAGTGGGAGTGGTATTTTGTGGTTTTTTCGAAACTTTTTAGTATGTGGATCACAGAATATTGCCCTTTAAGTTAAATTTTTATTACCTCCTTGCCAAAAGGGGGGCGGAGACAAAATTCACAGGGCCGGAACCGGTCATCGGTATATCTTATCGAACGGCCAAGCAGTTCATATCAGCTTGGACACAAAGAGAAAATCTTCGGTACTGGCATGGACTTCCAGGTCTCAGACACTCGAAGGCCTTCATAAGCCCACCGAACCAACAATGTACTGTCAAACTACTGGAGCAATCAAGGGTACACCTTAAATCTCTAGTGGGACTGTACACGGGAGACTGCAGATTAAAACTCCACATGCACAAGATCGGCCTAGCGGAAGACGCCGAATGCCGCATGTGCATGGAGGGGGATGAATAGGCAGAACACATACTGTACTCGTGCCCAGCAATGGCACGACTAAGATTCGCAATCCTCGGCAATGACACCTTGTTGATCATCAGATTTATTAGGAGTCTGGACCTGGTGGGAGAAATATAAAAAGGTGTGAGCCACAATAGACCGATCGGTCGCGGTGGAAGGGTGTTATACCCACTCACTTTAAACCTACCTACCTACCTAAATTTTTATTTAATAGGTACTGCGTTGCAGTAGTTGCTGTCTTACTTTTCATAAGTCGAACTCAGAAGTCCTAGCGTCTAACGTGTATTCTGGTAGTACGAGCAATAATTATTGTGGAGTACCACGTTGAGTTATTTGGTACTCGAAATGTTCCTAATCTATGTTAGTCTTCCATGTTATTTTAATATTCAAGACAAAATATTCCGATGATACTACCATTTTATTCAACGTTATCCTGTAGTTCTAATAATCAAATATGGTGTGATAAATACGTTGCTCTTTAGTGCCATTCAAAGCATTGAATTTAAATCTTAAATGTGATATGGAAGGTGTGAAGATTATCATTATAAAGGGCTATCTTCAGCTACAGCAGCTTCAGCTCATATTACACTGGACAAGTTCTTCCACAAAAAATTGTAAAAGTTGATCTTCAAGTTAAAGTCTCGTGTTAATTTAAATCCAAGTTCTTGCCAAAATTGATTCTCAAAAAGTAGGTTTTAATATTTTTGGCACCTATGGGAATGACATAATGACTTAAGAAAAACATATGGCTAAAGAGTAGCAGCCTCCTACCAACCATTGAATTTAAAAAATTCAAGGGCCGGTTAGGGGTCGCTACCCTTCAGCCATACTTTAACATTTATGTTAAGGGGTTCTTTAGGGACAAGTGCACACATTTTTCAAGTTAATCAAGAACCTACTCAAAATTGTTCACCAATTCTCGAACTATAAGTAAAAAGGATAGAAAAAAACTTCCTGTATAAAAGTTTCATAGCTTTTCATCTATTTATCTTTTGAGCATAACAAAATAAACAAATGAACAGCATTGCTTTGAAAAAAAAGTTACAAATTTTCAATGTAACTTCTATCATTTTCTTTGTACTTCCTTAACTCACGTAATTTTATTATTAATTGTCTTGGTATGTTTATATTTTCTGGCCTTTTATAATAAATTTTATTTTAAGTAACCCCACAAAAATACATCCAGATGATTTAAATCGGGGCTGTTGGATGGCCATCTAAAAGCACCATACCTTCCTATTAAACAACCATATTACTTGTTGAGATACTGAGTTACTGGTGCAACATTGTGTGATGGTGCCTCGTCGTGGTGCCAGATAAGGTTCCCATATTGCTGAAGAAGGATGTCTTTAACTAGGTTTTCTATCTCATTTTGAAGAAAATGTAGATACCTATCTCCCGTTAGAGATCCTTTAAAAATTATTGGCCAAATAATTTTGATTGAAACCGCGAGTTCGAGCTTTTTGATCTTTAATTCACTTCATTCTTCTGTCTGTCTTCTTGTACGTTTTTGGTTTCAAAGAGTAATCACTGATTGTTAAAAAGCTGTTTCTAGGTATAAGAAATTTTTCTTAAAAATATAAAGGTAGAATTTTTTTATATAAAAAAAATCTAAAATTTAAACAACTTAAAAAAATTATCACAGAGATCTTTGAATAATTATCGAAGTATAGAAGTTGTTATGGATTTAATAGTTTTTGAGATATAAATGTTGGTAGCACTTCAGGTTAAATTAAAGATCAAAATTGGAACCTTCTCAAACTATAACTCTCTCAAATTTTGTAATTAGTTCATTCAAAAGAAACTAAACGCTGGACTAAACATATTGTGGTCGTCTGTTACAATGTAGGTACATTTAATTATATTATTTATATTGGCATTTACGTTAAAACATATTTTTCTACTAGTATTTATGATGTGATCCCGTGGTGTAAGTACAATACTTTAATAATTAATAAAATAGGATATATTATATAGACTTAAAAAGATGCTTATGATAATAGTATTACGGTTGTGAAAATTTTATTTATGCCTAATTTGGTAGTTGCTTCAGTATAATTTAAAAATTTAGAAGTTTAACAATTTACGGTGTGTTATCAAATACTGTCCGAAAGGACCGATCAAAGCAGATGATGTCCCAAAGCTATTAGTAGCTTTATGTATTTATTTTTTAAGACAATCAGTCTTTGGATAGGTCCCAAGTGTCACAACTAACAGAAGGAGTCACATGACAATCATATCCCGCTTTCTGTTAGACCTGCTTATTCCTAGTAATTCTTTAGGTTGAGTGGGGATCTATCGATAAATCGATTTATTTTTTTAATATTGCACAGCCCAACTTGATAAGGGCCTGGACTATGCCTTTAAGAATTTAATTAAATCATTACAATGTTGTGGATCACCGAGTAGTTAATTTTTTTGTTAAGAAAGGAGGGTTTTATTTTAATTTTTTACTTAAATATTTTTTCAACATAATTTATTAGTCTATTTGCACTGACTACCAAATTAGGTACAAAAAAAAATACAAAAACGGTTAATTGTTAAAAGTGACCTATATACATATACAACCCCATGAATTTGTTAAAAAGCCTAAAATTTGTTAATAGTGAGGATAGTGTCAAAACTTTATATTATTTTAATACATTTTAGCTTTTGTAAAATCCTAAATGGTTAAATAAAACGTTTTGTAAGAAAATAGTTTTGTTTTTTTTTACCTTTTGTTGCTTAAAAAATTTCATAATCCGTTAAAAATTCTGTTAGGGCGTTATAATTTTACGATGTGTCAATGACATCTTCCGCTTACTTTTGGTAATCTGAAGTAAGGAGTATATTATTTTAAATAAAACAGATTTTTCTTGTAAAGTTAGTCTTTTGGGAAAACAGGTTATTTATTTCTGTATTGTTGTAGCAAATTCATTAAAAAACTTCTTTAAGGAATTAATAACCAAATATCAAAAAATGAAATTGGAAATAAAAATATAGAAAACATTTTTAAGACAAAAATGTTTTAAATTTTGTTTTAGGCTTATTTACCAAATTTTAAAGAATTAAATAAATATATAAGAAATTGTAATTCTGTGTTCATAAACTGGAATTTTTCACTGGAACCTAATATATGAATTTTTAATGAAAAACAAGTAATTTTTTTATCACAGATAAAGCAGACAACAGTTTAAAAATTACTTTAAGACTTTCTTGTTTTAATGCTCTCTGTATCTCAAAGCAAGTACTTAATAGCGCCACTTTGAACACGATGGATTACTTTCAGGAAAAGAAGATATAATATATTCTTTTATTTTTAAAACAAATTTAAATTCATAAGTAAAAAAATTAGGTACCTTTATTTTAAACCTTCTTGGCTCTGCAGGTTATGATTTCTAAGTTTTTATTTAAATAAGGATTAATGTTAACCAGATATTGAACACTGTTTTTAGCATTAGACATATGTGTGTTAATTGACCATCCCATTTAAAATGCCGGTATCAAGTATGACATCGCGTCCAAAGTAATTTTATTTTTTTCTATTTTATCAGTAATAAAACAATGAAATAATTTCCAGAGACGATAAGGATTTTTTTTTTAAATATATACGAGATGCCGCACACATCACATTTTCTTGAATGTTCATATTTTTCTATAATATTTAGTAAACAAGCCTAGAACTAAATGCTTATAATTTTCTCGAATATTTTCTTCCATATTTTTACTTCTAACCAGACCTTTTTAATACGTTACTTTTTTTAAACTTGCTGCCATAACAATGGTCAACAAAAACATTTTTTAGCTGTTTTGATATGCACAACTGATTAAGCCCGTAACAAAACAAACCATTTGTTTTAAACTTTTTTATCCATCCTGTATTTGTATTTAATTTTTTGGGTACATTTTTTTATAATTATTACTGAAAAAGTGTTTTTCACGCCGAAATTCTAAAGTTGTTAAATACTACCCGGCTTTTAAGAATTTTTCTTCATCCAGCATAAATGAGTCTATCGGAGCCAAAGGTAGCCTAATAACACGGGTAAATCTTTTAAAAAACACTTCAAATCTAGAAATGATTTTGGAAGTACATGAATCGAGATGAAACCTTTTGTATTCTCTTTAGAAACAGATCAACTACAAAGTGTCGAAAAGGGATATTGGATACTAAGAAGGGGGGTGTTTTTTACCCCATTTTTTCACCCTTTTTATCCCCCAAGCATAAAATTATTTAAAAACGTTTCTTTTTTCATTTTTAATCGTTCATATAGGTTTTTTGGGCCACTAAATTCTAATATAATATAAGAAATTAAATTTGAGGCCTTAGAAGGGCTAAATTCACCCTTTTTTATCTCACACGCCCCCAAAACATACATTTCACCAAAAAAAGTTGTTTTTCCCATTTTTAATGGTAGATATAGGCTTTTTGGGTCACTAAATTAAAGTATAATATCAGAAATTACATTTAAGGGTTTAGAAGGGCTAATTTTCCCCCTTTGGAATGGTACATTATAGGTTTTTTGGGCGAAATTTAAATTCATCGATCCAATAAATGTTATTATAATTTCTGACATAAAATTTAAATTCAGTGGCCCAAAAAACCTTTGTACGTTGTGTGTTGTAAAAAGGGAAAAACTTTTTTTTAGCAAAATATATGTTTTAGGGATGAGAGGGATATAAAAGGGTAAATTGAGCCCTTTTAAGCTATTAAATGTAATTTCTAATATTATATTCGAATTTAGTGGCCCAAAAAACCTATGTGTACCGTTGGGGAAAAACATTTTTTTAGCAAAATGTAACTTTAGGGGTGTAGGGGGTAAAAAAGGATGAATTAAATTCACCCTTTCAAGCCCTTAAATGTAATTTTTGATATGACATTTGAATTTAGTGTCCCAAAAAAGCTATTTCTACCATTAAAAATGAAAAAAAAACTTTTTTAGCAAAATGTATTTTTTAGTGGTGAAGGGGGTAAAAAAGGCTAAATTCAGCCCTTTTAAGCCCTTAAATGTAATTTCTGATATTATACTTTAATTCAGTGGCACAAAAAACCTATATAAGTCCAGGAGTTAGATTTCGAAACCGAAATACAGTCGGTTATTATGGCAAAGGATTTAGGTGCTAGCAACATGCTATTAGAGCTAAATTCAAGTACTTCCGAATATCGGAAAAACCGAAATTTGTTATTTCGTTTTAATTTTCTGACGTTATTTAAAGAGATATGAAAAAACAAAGATCACTTTTCATGGCCACTTTTTAGCTTTAAACAGCGTAGAGAGTTTACGACGTTTCGTTTTTAAGCATCATCAATTTATTTTAAATACGGCATAATTGTTTATGCATTTTTAAAGCAGTTATAATCCAATTACAATGATGTATAAACTTTAATATTTTTCTGTTAAATAAACATATTTTCCATAAGAGACAATGAGTTAGACAAAGAACGCACATCATTTCTTATAGGGCGTTCCATATTTAAATAAATATTAATGTTATACATTTTTGTAATTGGGATAATAAGGAGTTCAAAAAATTAAATAAAAAACCCAGGTCCGTATTTAAAAAAGAAAGTTGATGATGGTTTAAAGAAGAACGAAACGTCGTCCGAAAATCTACTACTGTTTTGTAAGCTTAAAAAGTGGCCATTAGAAAGTGTCTTTTGTTTTTCCATATCTCTTTAAATAACGTCAGGAAAAAATAAAAACGAAATCAGCAAATTTCGGTTTTTTCCGGATATCCCCGAAAGTACTCGGAATTTTACAACTTTCTAATAGGCATGTTGTTAGCCACCTAAATGTGCAACTTTGCCATAATTTAACCGTCTTCCTATCTCTTACGGTTTCCAAAATCCCCATGCATGCACTCGAATCTGTGGCACCCTGTATACCATTAAAAATGGGAAATAACTTTTTTTTAGCAAAAAGTATTTTTTAGGGGTGTAGGGTGTATTGAGCCATTCTAAGCCCTCAAATGAATTTTTTTTATATCATATTCAAATTCCGTGACCCAAAAAACCTATATGTACCATTAAAAATGGGAAAAATACTTTTTTTACTAGGTGTTTTGGCAACGGATATAAATAGTTTACTCCGACAAATTAATAGTTTATAAGGTATACTTGAATATTTTGAAAGTCATAAAGGTTATTTTTATTTTAAAATATACCTTATAAACTATTAATTTTTGTATTTATAGCTATTTAACCAACAAGGGTATTCTTAAGGGCAATCAAAGATCGACGCCATTTAATGGCCGTTAAGGGATTAATAATCATTACTATTTACAAAAAAAAAAGTTATATAGGCCAACTATTCAGCTCTTTAATATTTTACAATAAAACACCACATTTTGTAATATTCACACTTTATTAAACAAAAAAAACAAACATAAAACACTAAAACATTTTACATACGAATGTAAATATTCTAAACATCTTGCGTAATATGGAAAGAACAGCAATGAATGTGCAAAAAGTCTAACATTATTCCATTGCTCTATACACAATCTTTTTCTTTTAATCTAAACATTTTTTAAATCTACCTATTTATAAACATCATTAATAACACCGTAAATGTAATATCATATCAAAATATGTCTTCAAATAGTTTTTGGGGTAAGCATTTTAAACATAGAAAATTTTATATTTATAATGTTTTTACATCCAAATTAAGTTATCTCAGTTAACTTGAGGTTACCCTTTTTTTTACTTTTCTGGAATCTACACAAAATTTTAGTTCAAGTTGTAGTCCATTATAAGCTGGTCGGTTTTCTATTAAAAAGGTAAAGTTAGCTCGAAAATGCTGATTACTATTATTTTAATTGTTTCAACAGTATTGAAATTGCCCGAAAAATTAAACTACATTTAAAATTATTTGAAATAATTTCAAATAAGTTAAATAATACTGCATTTAACCAAAACCAATGAGGTGAAGGTAGGAGTAACTCAAAAATATTTTACCTAAACAAAATATATACAAATGTTACTATAATTTCAGGTTCCAAATTTATAAAAAGAAACATGAAAAGAAATCCTAGTAACATAATTGACCATTTAAATTTAATTTTCACAAAAGACTCTCGTAGTTATTTTCTAAGAAATACTTGGTTTCTATAATTAATGCGATATTACTTTAATTATTCCATATAAGAAAATGACTTCCAAAGCAAAAACAATAAATTTCTATATTATTAAAGTTTATTTTAGCATTAGTTTGTGCTTTAAATTTGATAAAAAAAAACATATCACTCATTCACTAAAATGTCATTTGTCAAAATTGACATTTTGGCTACATAATTTTTTATTTAATTTAAAGCATGAACTAATGTCAAACTCAAATTTTATTTATAATTAATACTAAAAAAATCCATATGATGTGGACTTTTAGTACTTCAAGTAAAATAATTTTATTGCAAAAACTGGCTTTTAAATAAAACTTTCTTTTAATCAACACTTACTAGCAAATCTAGCGCACTATTAGATTTGGCAATATTTTAATCTTATGCATTTTCAGAACCTACATATTTAGCCTAACTTTTTCATAAGCATTTTTTATGTTGTAGGTTTTTTTTTAATATTACATTGGTTGTAGTTTATGTTAAAAAGTTGTATTATTGTACCGTGTGTCCTATTTTTTTTTCTAAAATATGATTCACCTTGAGAGACAAACCACAGTATCATTTTTAAAAGAAAAATGACATTAATCTTGGATAATAGTAGGATAATTTGTTTTTAGTCTTTGCTCTTTTTAAGGATGATAAATTATTGTTTACTACCATTGACTGCACATAAGTACTAGAAGATTTATTTTTGGCGTTTTTCAACTGACATTTTTGCAAACCTAATAATGGTTTATAAACCAGAATTACATGGGCTTGTCAGACATGACGGAAATGAAAAGACGGTTTTGGTTTTTCTAATAAATCCCACTTAAAACAGTTATATGATACCGCAAATCAATCTTTTTTACTCAAAAATATAATAAAATACCAACTTTTTACAGAATATTTCGACTACACTAAATAAACCTACAACACAAACAAAATATTTTTTTATAGACCAGGGTCGATAATTTTTGAAACAAAAAATAATAATAGTAGGATAAAACCCATCGAAAAAGGAAAAGAATATAACAAAAATAAAAGGAAAAATAATTTACGGGCGATCTGAGATCGGGAAGTGGAATGGGGTGAGTTTTTAAGGGTTAAAAACGGTTTATCTCGATATGGCAAAGTTGTAGGTAATAAAAAGATCTACAACATTTATATTTACATTTTCTTCACATAACCTCAAAATTTATGTTAAAAATTTAAATTAAAAAGATCTACAACTTTTATATTTACATTTTCTTCACATAACCTCAAAATTTATGTTAAAAATTTAAATAACCAAGTTTTTGGTTTTTTATTTTTTTTCAAAAAAAAGTTCACAAAATTTAATGAAAACTTACCTTTTTATGTCCCAAACACACTGTAATTTTTTTAATTTAAAATATTTATTTTTTCACCTTATTTTGACTTAATATCACAAAACCACCCTAATTTTCAATCAAAAATTCTGGTGTCAAAATATCTGCTTTTTTATAAAAGATGGTGGCCTTTCTGTTTGTTGAAATATCTACTTTCTGATAGTGTAAAAAAACATTTACATTACTATGGAAAATGTTCTCATAAAATGCAAAGAAACGACAAAAACTCAAATCCTAAATAGTATATTTCGATTTGCAATTTTTTGTTTATCAATGTAACATGAAGTTTTAAATTTTTTGAGCAATAAAGTGTAAATTTTAATAAATAGCCCAAAATTGAACATAATGATTAAAAAAATTCGGAATCGAGTTTTTTTTGTTTTTGTTTGCATTTTCTGAGAACATTTACCATAGTAATGCTTTTTTACATCATCAGAAAGTGGATATTTCAGCAACCAAAAGCCCACCGACTTTTTTAAAAAAGCAGATATTTTGACAAGAGAATTTTCGATTGAAAATTAGGTTGCTTTTTCAATATTAAGTCAAAATAAGGTGAAAAAATAAATATTTTTAATCAAAACTACAGCGTGTTTGGGACATAAAAAGGTAAGTTTTCACCAAACTTCGTGTATTTTTTTTTCAATAAAAAACCTTGGCTATTTGAATTTTTCACATAAATTTGAGGTTATGTAAAAAAAGTGTAAATACAAAAGTTGTAAATCTTTTAATTACCTACAACTTTGCCATTTAACTTTTTTCCATAGGACTTGGAGTTTTGGCGGAAATCGAGATAAACAGTTTTTTATCCTTAAAAACTCACCCCCTTTCACTTCCCGACCTCAGATAGCCCGTAAATTATTTTTCCTTTCATTTTTGTTATATTCTCTTCCTGGGTTTCATCCTACTATTATTTTTTACCATTTTTAAAGGCTTCAGCCCTGGTCTATTAATGGAACGCCAAAGTACTAAAATAGTGCAGTCGTAGAAAAAGTATAGTGAACAAGTTGTTTGAAAAGCATTTTTCACCAAACTGTCACAATTGTGTAATTTTTTTTTTTCAAAACCTGTTTAATATACTATATTAGATCTACTACAGGTTAAGGAGTTATATATCAAATTGCGCCATATTTCTAGTATTGTGTTAGGATGGCTGGTTACAGTAGTTTTCGAATTTAAAAAGCTTACCCACCTTAAATTGGTAAATATATTGTATAAGGGATGACATAAGAACGAAATATTGAGCAAAAACTTCTGCAGGTGTGTTCGATACACTCCTATCCAGGGTAGATAAAATGAATAACGGGATATGTGTGTAAGATATGGTTAATAGTAACGATAAAAAGGTAAATTTGTCAAAGAACTACAAAGTAAATAAGTTAAGTAATAGCGTGCTTCTAAAATCTAAAATACAATATAGTCGTGTTGTGATATATAAGCAAAAAGCTTTATAAATATTGCGTACATATAGATATTTTAACATTTAACCTATTTTGCGTCTCCTAAAACTTAAACTACAAATATGTTAATAAGCTCTTAAGATTTCAAACAAAAAAGGTTTTACCCTGAAATTCAGTTGCCAAAAGGTCTTAGGTGAGATAAAGTGAGATTCATAAGTTCATTATTTAGAATATTGGTATTTGGCAACAAGAAATCATCCTAAAACACTATAAAAAATGATTTAAATAGAACAATACCTCGTATAGTCTATAAATTTTTGAAAAATAAGTTTGTACTAACAAATTAATATCCTGAAGTGGAAACAAATAGTTTTTATCATGCATAACATTACTAATTTTGACAAGGCTAACTCTATATGTTAACGAAGTAAACACTAAGAAACGTAGCTTCTTTGTTAAATTTAAAATATGTTTTATCAGACAATTTTTTAATTAACTATTCTCTTTAACAAAACTCTGTCCCATTGTTCTTAAAGCCTCCGGTTCGAAGCCTGATCTATATCTACATAATATTTAAAGTTTGTGTTACTCTGATATGTACAGCCTTTTATATCGTGCATTTGATTCAGCGATACATTGTTAGTCCCGTAGATTACTCATGAGTATGACACACACACAGACACTAAATGTTAAAAACTCTTTATTGCTGCTCAATTTCCAGACATTATTTGGATTTTCAGTAACATTTTTGGTTAATATATACATCTATAAGCTAAATTTATCATTTTTTTGTGTTTAAAACTGATGGGACTATCTTCGGTTTCCTGGACTATAGCCCGCTAGCAACTTAAAATAAACATCACATATTGTTGCACTTAATTTTAATTTGAAATTATCTAGGAAACTGACATACTCCGCTTAAATCAGAAATAAAGGTTTTAAAATCTCGGTTTTAATCAAAAGTTGGCACAACTAAGTTACTGGTTATTACTGTTGTTGTTTGAATGCCCCAAGCTTCAATTACTATTTGTGCCAAAAAAAAACAGATTTAACCTTGTTAAAATAGAAGTATCCAAGTTTCACATCTTATGACCGCTTAAGTAAATCATCCAACTATAACCAAAATAAAATTTATAAGTACAAACATTTCTAATTTTTAAAATAGACTAGAACCACTAAAATCATTTTTTACAAGTTTTAAGGTTTTAAGAGAAGTGTAAAAGGGATGTACTAATTTTGGCTTCTTAATAATACTAAATATATTTCATATTTTCACAAAAATCAATACTGTTTTTTATTTATAAAATCGTCAGAGACAATTATTTCTTTTTAAAGTAACCTACGATACTTTCTCCTATATTTTAATAAAGACCCTGTATTCAAAAGGCTATAAACGATATTTTTTATGATTGTGTCATATTTTTAATAATTGGGATTATTCAGGGTAGAAAAAATTTGCTTTTATTTACAATAAATTTTTTAGCCACACTTTAAAGGTGTCATTGCAAAAATATTTTGTTATAGATCAGTCATGTATCATTTTTAATATATTAATTCAAAATATATTACATTTATTAATTGCATTATATTATTTGGTCAATAATTTCATAAATTAACACTTTCTTCCCTATCATCTAATATATCATGGAATTTTTTTTAAATTCTGGATCATAATGAAGGGAACACCAGAAAACACGTTTTTCATTTCAAGTTAGGTGAGGTTCTGTACACATGTCAAAAATGTATAGGTGTTTAAACAAATTAAAATGGTTAATAAATAACAAATGGCCTATGTGATATCTTATAATCTTCATATTATTTATACTGTTTCTTTTTGTACTATACCTAGTATAAATTCTTTATATTCTGTTATTTTATGAAATTAAAAGTACCAACAACGCATGATTACCATTTTGGCATCTTTGGTAGCAAGATTTTTAAGCTACTACTAAATGTTTGCTTATACTAGTGATCTAGTGTATATACATATATATCTTGTAATGAGTTAAGAGAAAGAAAGCTCAAGACATTTTTGTTAAATAAATTTTCTCAGCCCTTTATTTAAAAAAGCCATTGATCAAATGTTGGCAAATGGGGATTATTGTTTTCTTATGAGTTTTATTATTAATAATGATTTTTAGATGAGCAGATCATTTAACAATACACGAGCCCTTTAATAAGTTGACAACTACGAGCAAACATTATTGTAAAAACCCTGCTGTATTTAGCGTGTTTAATACTTCTACAGACAAGCTAAACCTCTGATTGCCTTGCACAACACGACATCTCTAAGATAGCCGAACAATTAAGGCCCCTTCTAAAATGCTATACCACTATGAGGCAATTTATTAAAAATTCCATATTGCCTCTTTATTTATTAAATTGGTATTCTAATTAAATATTTACTAAATAATTTTTTTTAACCTGTCAATTTAAAATTAAGTGTTAAATTCAAAAATAACTCCGTTATGTTACATTTTTAAATTATTTTTCTGCTATTCTAGGAATGACGACCCAACCTTCCGAGCATTTCGGCATAATAGTGGTTTATTTCATATTAAAAACATGTCACTTGACAAGAAATCCTTGGTTAGGACTGAGTTTTCACGGAATGAAAAGCTACCTTTTTTTCAAAACTTAGTCGTGTCGTTAGTTTTTCTTTACCCGTGTATAGGAGTTGTTAGAATAATCAAATATCAAATTAAAAAAAAAACATTATCCTTATAATCAAAGGTGTGCGACGCTGTTTAACTTAAAAAATGGTTTTAAAATTATGTTAGATTAATCCATGCATAAAAGAACTGCCTGATTTCGACATTACTTTTCGCAAAGAGGTTATATTTCTTTTCTTTTAATTATTGTCAACTATTTTTAAGTAACAAAATAATTACGATGGAATACCACACGATGTTACATTTCAGCAAACCTCTGCAAACAGTTTAATGTACATGTAAAGATTTTTTGCAATTATCCACCCATATTTTTTTACCATGCAAGACCTATAATTTTTTTTCAAAACTTTGTATTTTAATTATATTTGCTATGGCGATTCAAAGGTGGCACTGGGATATAGGTTTTATTTTATATCTCTGGAACCGTTTCAGATATAAGTTTTGGCATATGCATTGCTTTAAATGGGGCGTACCGATAGAGAAGGCCTCGATTTAATTTGTTCACATTTTTATTAAACGTCATATTTTCGCATTTTCTTTAAAAATTCTGATTCCGCGTTAGGCTATAATAATAATAAAAATTTCTACGTCAAAGTAGTATCTAATTACGGTAAACGAATTTATCATAATATTTAAAAATAAATTTTATTCAATTATTATTGTGTTAATAAGTGTAATTAAAAAAAAAAATGGTTTCGCCTTTCAAAAAATGTTAGAATACTCTTGCTTGGACGACCATGCATGCACGATTTTCTTTGGACAGTATTTTTTCGAAAACGGGTAGCCTGAAAGGTCTTCCAAAAATACTATAAAATACTATTTTCATGTCATTTATGCCGCGGAATCAAAATTTCTAAATAAAAACTGCAAAAGTATGACGTTTAATAAAAATGTACGCCCCTGATTAACATAATTTAGTAAAAACACTGAAAAGTACCTACTATTAAAAGTAATTTATATGCCAAAAACTAATACGGCTATCTGAAACGGTTTCAGAGATATAAAATAAAACTTATATCCTGGTGCCATCTTTGAATTGCCATAGCCACCTTATGACGCATTTGCGGACCTATGTTGATATGAACTTTTCTTCATAATATAACATGTAGAATTACCCATAGAATTATTCGAATGGTATTTCCGGACACCCTGTAGATAAAGTGATTTTAACCTTTAGCACTTTAGGGGAAGGCATAATTTTTACAGTTTTTTCCATTTTAAATTGACAGGTTAAAACTCTATAAGTGTGATGTTGCAAATGTGCTTAAAAAAGGGTAGATAGACTTTTAATTATTATTCACAAGCAATAGTGTTCTCCTAAACCATGGAAGATTTTTAACTTAGTAATTTAAAAATAGTTTAGTTTTGTTTTTAGGATCCATGATAAATATTCAGCTTGGTAGTCAATGTGATTTATCAAATATCAAAAAATAAAAAACAAGCTTTTTATTTTTGAATTTCATTTTCATTTGGACGTAACGTTTAGATACATCATTTCTTTTTTTATGGCTATGTGATACCGTTAGGAGTAAATTATTAGCATTATGAGTTGAGTCATATGTAAACAAAGTACATCAACATTATCTCGTATATATAGCTGTCAATTTGGTTGTAGCAAATAATTTCTTTAGAAGTAACAATGAAAGGTTAACCTTGTCACCTGATCTCGTGCAGATTACATCTTCCACTTTCTGTCATGAAATATAAAAAGTACAAATTAACTGCAATTACAACACCATCACAAATAGAGTGAATTGCGACCAAGCATCCTTGGATCGAAATTATATATAAAAGGATTTTAATGTCATACATTTAATAATTAACAAGCTTTACCGATTTACCAGACTGGCTGCAAGCATTTAAAAAATAACTTTTTTAGGTTATCCCTTTTAAATATGCTAGGATATAAAAAACAGGATTATAATAAAGGATTGTCCCCACATATAGACCTTGTTTAAAAAATAATCTTCTATTTTAATTAAATTAATTAATATCAGTTCACAATTAGCTTCAAAACCTAATTTGGTCTAGCACTGTAGCATACACAAGATTATTAAATTAGCATAGCTATAAACTCACCATCATATTGTCATCTATTTTGCGTCATCAGAACAATATTTAAATGTCTACAACTACCGAATTACATGTAGATACCAAAGTACGCCAATGGTATGGTCATAAAACAGGCCTCCACGTTTGGGTCACAAGTATTGGTTCCTTTTAAATATTTGCTGTCTAATATAGTTAAGATATCTGGTTCATACCCATTTCTATATTCAGGTAATAACTTCGATTAGTTACACCTTTAGTAACATCCACGAATTTAGTGCATAAAAACAAAGAGAGTATTTTTTTATTGTGTAGGAAACGCTTTTTTGATGGGATGGCATGTATGCACCTTTCCTAAAGTTCTAAATATACATCCTGTACTAAGAACTCGGACTAAGTTTCAGAAGCTCGAGAATGGCTCGAAAACTAAAAACCAGTCCTTTTATTTTGGCCTCACCCTGAATCGTCTAATTTATGTATTTTTGTTTTCATGAGATATCAGATCTCACTTGACCTGGTTTCGGGCGTGATCCCTAATGTATTTGCAAACTAATTGCCACTAATTGATGTATACAATATGTATTCCTGACCTCCACGTGTGATAAAGAAAAAGTTCGGTTAGGAATTACACAAAACGCCAGACCCTTTTACAGCACTATTAAATGACAGGATACGTTCCTCTTTGGTCCCTGGGTATAGAAAACACGATTTTTTGTGCCATGATCGGCCATTTCCTGATGATAGTTTGGAGCTTTCAAACCACGTGCACTTTTCAAAGGCCAAAAGAAACTCAAATACGTTTTTGTCATCGGCTACATGCCTGGCCTAGGGTTGTTCTGTTCATACTGTACCTTAATGCCCACAAAGAATTACATTGGGTTTATAAGTCTAATTTAGGCTTTTTACCTTTATTGAGTTTTACTTTAATCAAAAAATACGAAATACTTTTTGTAGAAGTTATTCTGAGAAGTTACTTTGTTTATCATAATTATTTATTCTTGTAAAAACTTAAGATAATTTTCTGTATATAACATATATTATTTCACATTTTAAATTACTTAAAAAAGCCTTACAGCAATTAATAAAAATTTAATATGTACACACGTGACTTTTTCCTCCAAAAAAAGTACTAAATCACCAGACCAAACAGACTTAGCTTTTTACGTAAAATATCGATCTTTTATTTGGGGGTAATAAATAATGAAAATATATTTTACAATCTCACACTAAGTTCTTTAAAAAAAAAACAAAAGAGTATTTTTAAAGAGTACGGCCTATATCGAATAGTATTTAAACAACATTTTTACTAAGCTCTCCAAAAAAACTGATTTAACAATATACTACTAATACTAAAGCACCAGACCAGACTTAGCTTTTTAGGGGTGTGCGAATAGTTGTCAAACCGAATTGAATCAAATAGTAATTTTCAATTCGAATTGAATATTCGAGCTTTTCGAATAGTTTGAACTATTCAAATAGTTCGAACTATTCAAATAATTTGAACTGTTCGAATAATTCAAACTATTCGAATAGTTTGAACAATCTAAATTTAGTATTTTTTTAAATAATTGATTGTATAAGCTAATTATAAGAGTCATAATAGCTATTTAAAAATTATAATAAGAACGAAACGCTTAAACTTTAAATTTAAAATTACGTCTTTAATTAATAACATAAAGTCTCTTTCATAAAACTCCTTTTAAGACTAATCTTAAAGGTTAATAAACTGAAAAAAATTTTGGCAAAACTAATTTAATATATTTCAGTATGTCACATGTAATCCAATATGGTGGATTCAATATTAATGAGTTGCATTCAAATACACTAGGTATTTCAAATTATTATAAACCTTTCAAAATTGCCGCCAAAATCAATTCCTATTTCTGAATAACCAGAAAAATTCGGGTATTCCAATTATTCAAAAGATTCGAATCATTCAAATAGTTCGATATATTCGAATAGTTAGAACTATTCGAATATTCTATTTAAAATTCGAATAAAATAATTCGTATTCAATTCGGCTCGAATAATTCGAAAATTCAAGAATTCGCACACCCCTAGTAAAATATTGATCTTTAATTTGGGGATAATAAGTAACGAAAGTAAATTTTACAATCTCACCCTTTCAAAAAAAATAGAAGATTATTTTTAAAGAGTCTGGCCCATATCGCCTACCCGACATGTCTTTAGAAAGATCAAAAATACTAAAACAAATTCTAAAGCGTTTCTTTGGTCCACTAAATTATTAAATAAAAAAATGTCTTTTACACAATACAAAGTCGCACTAATTTCACAATGTTTTTGAGCTAAAAATGACTAGACTTACTTCACATGAAACTTTGTACCAAAGCTTTAGAAAGTTTTAAGTAGTACGTCAATTTAAGAATATCACTATATCTATAATACGATAACAACATACGTTAAGTAAAATTAGATCTAATAACACCACCAATAGTTTAATATGGCACTACGTCTAATAAAACGGATTATGGAATATAAGTTTTTTTATGTTTTAATAATAGGAAAATAATAAAAAAAACAATATTCTAAAAGAACAAGAAAAGTAGAGCAAAGTCGCGAAAGCTTAAAAAGAAAGAAAAAATAGTAAGGGTCACAGTATAAATTTAGAATATGAGAAAACAATGAACAAATAAAATACAACCCCGATATTCTTGATAAATTATTTTTTCTTAATATTAAGTTTTAACTTTGGTAAATTAAAAAACATTTTTTTTTGTTATAGGCCCTAGGGTAATTTTACTAAAAGTAACAGAGGAAAGCCACCGTTTCAAGGATATAACGGATCAAAAAGTTTTTAAAAAAATTGTATTTTTTAACTGTTATAGACAAGTGTAGAAGTTCGGGCCAAGAAAATCCCTTCGAGGGCTTGTTCTAGATATAAAACACTACGCCCTTCTAAATTTTCGTGCGAATCTGAGTTGATAGAAATATGTACTGGAGGGTCAAAGTTTTATTTTTTTTTTGAGTTACTAGCTTGAAGAGCACATCAACGGAAAAAATGAGCTATAGCGAGGGTGGATCGGTTAAAAATTGAATATTTGGCGGCCATTGGAAAATGGTCATTTTACTGTTTTGGATGTATAAAAAAACCTAGTATAAATTATTTAATTCCGGCTTAAAGTTTTTGAGAATCAAATTTTCGAAAATAGGCTAAAAATAGTAAATTTTAGGCCTTTAAATAGTCATTCCTCGTGACCTATGGCACTTAGACGACTAAAATTTGGTTTTTGGGATTTTTTAATGTACTTCAAGATACCAGAGTTTAAGCAAAATCGATTGAATATAATATATATATATATATATATATATATATATATATATATATATATATATATATATATATATATATATATATATATATATATATTATTTATTATAATTTATCGGGAGGGGTCAATAGATTTTTAAGACCTATAACAAAAAAATTCCTAATATTCTGTATTAAAACTCCATAACAATAAAAAATAATTTAAAATATATCGAAAGGTTATGTTTATTTAAAATGCTGTTGGACTTACAAGTCATTCGGTCCTAGTACGTTTTTTAAAGATACTTGACACTGTACTATGATCACAGTGAGACTATGACGTTAAACAATTTGACGAGTATATAGCGTGGAAATTATTAGAGAAAAAATTGCCATAAGGTGAAGTGAAGTGAGCATTTCAAGGTTGTTAATAAGGAAGAGAAAATTTGGCACAATTTATACACAGGAAGAGCTAAATCGCAATTATTTACTAACAAAATACTTAAATCCACAGCCCGATATTTAAAAATGCAATATTTGTCTTGCATCGCTTTTTTTAGTCTAATAATAAGCCTATAAACGGCTTTACTAGGATCACAAAATTGCCCAAATCACTCCAGACGTCTTAAGGTTGAATTTCATTTAACAACAAATTTAACGTAAAATTGTAAACCAATAACAAATAAATTTAACGTAAGTTATTGCCCTGGCTTTTAATATAACATCAACAAGTGGGTAATGTTCCCATAATATGTTAATTATAATAGTGCAAATTTAAAATAGATGCCGTCTCTTCAGAAACCAACAACTGATTTGAAACAGGAAAAAATCTTAACTCAAATATTTTCCATGTTACTGCATCGTCAATGCTGATAAACAACGACAACGATGTATCTTAACAGTTAATATTTATTTATAAAGCATTTTAAAACAGAAACATCAAAGGTTTATTATATATTCTAAACATGCAGGATTCCTTAATCATAACCTAAAATGCTTCTAAAGGGCACTAAAACCCCTTAAACGGAAATCCTGAAGATGGTTTTTGAGACAAATAGTTTAAATTTGCACCTAAATGAATACTTTACTGCGAGCATACAAACAAAATTATTCACCACAATCGACTATGTGTAGTCGGCTGCTTAATTGATTTCTTTAATAAACTAAGCAAAAAGCAGAGTTTTTTTCAAACATAACAAAATTCAACAGGACAATAACAAATAATAAATTTTTAAGCATTTATACTAAATAACAATCCAACCAATAAAGTCTAAATCACACATAACTACGTATACAATTTAATTTAATAAATTTAATATAATGTACTACAAAAACTACACCTACATAAATATCATATCTATAAAAATCGAAACGGAAATTCTTTGGCTTTGTTCCCAGTACCAATTTTGCTTCCGACAAAATATTGTCTCAAAATTGTTTAAATTTGTAAGTCCGGTCTACAACACTGGCTGAAATATCATAATGTAATTATAAATACTTTTTACAAATAGTAACAGATATTTATGGTTTAATTAAAACTCAAAATATCACTTTCAGTTTAGTAAGTTATAACATATTGTTCAAAAACCCTAGTCAAATAGTACAAATATAGTTTATTTTTAGTTTTATGGCAACAGTATTAATTATCTTAGTAAAAAAAAAACAAGAATACTCAGTAATAGATCAGTAACAAATAATAATGATAGTTAATACTAATAACAGCTAGATGTTTTCTGAAAAAGCAGGCTTTCTCCTAGCTATTCAGAAACAGGTACTTTCAACAAGAAACAGCCTGAAACACAGATAGAGATATCTAACACACGAGACAATAGAACATCTAACCTGCGGATGTCAAGAGATTAAGAATAAACCAATACTACCTATTTGAGGTTTTCCTAGAAAGTATATTAATTAGAACTAGTACTGTTTTGTTAGGTTAGGTTAGTAAATCTTCGGTCCTGTTCGGATAGGAAAAATGTCACTTTAATCCGTTTGATATCCTAAATATGGGGGATAAGTGAATCTTTTTGAGATAGTAAGAGCCAAAAGGCTAAAACAATAATAATCACCCCATTCCGTTAGTACTCTGATAATTACATCTCTATCAATAGTGCCTATACCATGCCCGGTAATAAGCATTGCTGTAAAATGCACCTGTCATTAGTACCACTAATCCAAAATAAGCCCCCATTTACTGTTCCGACATAAAAGTAACTAAAGAAATAGAAATTGGTTTACGAAACTGTGCAAAATTTTATTTTTACTGAATAAGTAAAAAAAACGGCCAAATCAGTTATGCCAAAAATACTAAATAAATTGTAAACAACTAACATTTTTTTGTTGAACGGATTTTTTTTGATATATTTGTTTCCGATATGCAATTCCAAGATATGTACAAATAACTAACAATTTTATGTTTTGGTTACATTTTTAGTCCAATCCAATAAATATTATTATATATACTAATTGAGCAATTAAATATTGCACTTATTTTCTTCTTAATTCTAACTCAACATTGTAGACCGAACTTATCAAGACAGACTTAAAATTTCAAGTTGAACCACAATGGAAAATCCCACACAGATCTTAATACTACCATAGAGAGAAATGTTTTATAGTAATTTCTAATGAGCCATGTCACTTCAAAAAATATGTGTATTGAACTTTATAAGTTATTTAACTATAGTCGAACTGCTTTTAGCATGGTAAATTTTTCAATTCATTTTATATATATTTTCTAAAAATTAATTGGCCACCGATACGATGTTACCCATACACTAATATTGAAATACTAATTAATTTTTCAACTGTTTAATTCTACCCTTCTCATTTCAATTGTTGGGTAAATAAAACGGCAAAAGCTGAAGTGCATAACATCAAAGTAACTTTAGAAAATACTTTTATTTTTCTTTTGCTATATTTAAATTTAAAAAAAAATCTTGATGTGACACAGCCCTACCCTTCACTTATACGTTGCTTAAATTTAAAACTTAACTTTTTTTGGCAATTCTACTTTTTGCAAATTATTGAAGATTGATCTTTTATTGCTGTTGTGTCTGACGCATACGTGATTGGTTGGATCGCTCTCAGTGAAGTGGAGCCTTAACAATATGGCTGGGAGCAATGTAGTGGTAGCCTGGCAGACCTGGGAGACCGGCTGTTTCCATGGATATCCTAAAGAACAACCATTGATTACTTTTTATTTTTTAGGGTAGTTTATATAAAATAGATGGACATTTTTAACTTTTGACTCGCACAGAGCTAATTTAAATTGATTGTTATGTATTTTGGGACACGAAAACGTAACTTATTTTTTTTACGGTGAAAATATGGGTGCATTATAACACCTTATACTATCTACTTAAAAACTTTTGCTTATATAGGATAAGCCAAAATGGTGTGATTGATTGTAGGTGTATTTTAGTGTTTAATTTTTTGTTATATTATTTGAGATGGTAAAAATAATACTTATGTAATTAAGTTTTTATCTTCAAAAGCAGGCAAAAAACTCTACATTGCAAAAGACAATGTAGAGCTTTTTTCAATTTTATGGACGACATCTTGATGAGGTTGATATTAGGAAGTTCCGCGAGACTTGGGGCTTGCAGCTCAGATTATTTTAACCAGAGGACCCCAAAGAACATCGTTAAAGACTTCTTGGTGCAAAATGGACCAAGAACTCAAAGCCACATCTAGTATATGTTACATATTGTTACAGTGGCATATATGCATGTATATTTTAATAATTGGTAACGTGCCCTTCGAATTTTAAGCCACAGAAATAATAATAATAAATAGCCCCAAAATACATAACAATTAATGCCCCAAGATGTACAACAATCAATAAATCAATATATATGTAAATCAAATTTTATATTGCTTAAAAAAATGTATAGTGATAAGTATATTTTATTTTACCCAATTCAATAAACTTATAAATCAAATACCGATTTGTTTTCAAATCATACCAAATTACAAAAAATGTTTAATTTCGAAAGTAGGGCGATAAAACAAAATATTTTATCTTTTTTTTAATAAAAAAGGCCAATCTGGAATCTGGATGTTGTTTTTTACTAAGGATTGTTCAAGTAAAGGTTTATGGATATATAGGGTGCAGTGCAGTAAGTACCCTTCCTCCTAAAAATCACAAGCAATGTTATTCACAAAAACTTGCAAAACAATAAACGGTACTCAAGAAGTTGCAAGTAAAAGAAACTGAGGCAGTTGAAATTATGTCGTTTTAGATAGGCCACCTTAAGCAAAAAGCCTTGAATAAATTAATGACATTTTGTTTATTTAACTAATGTTTCCGAACTTTCCGAGATGGAGCGTATTATAAACATTTTTTTGAAGTGTCTCCAGCAAAAACATGCGTGCCACGTCGTACATCCAACAACTATTGTTTCCTGACAGAGAAGGCTTGGTCTATATGTTGCCAGATCTATCATATTTGACATATTTTTATTATCGTTTTTTTTTTTAACAGGAGAATAGTCAGAGTGACTGACTTTTGTGTTCTTAAATAGATTTTCTTAAAGTAAAAACCAATACATTTCTAGATTAAAAGGATACATATATAATAGGTCTGTAAATTTCCATTATACGCCTTTTAAAGATTTTTGGTTACTCGTACAACGGACTGTAAGTAGGTTGTACGAATAAGAAATATTAAAAAATGCACCAAACAAATGATGTGCTTGTAAGACTCTTGAAATGTTCCGACTTAAATCCAATTGCCTCAATTTTTCTTAAAAAGTTAAATAAGGTACTGAAAGGATAGAAAATGGACGGTAAAGCTTACCAGGATAGTAAATGTGAGTCTTCTTCGGATCCGGACAGGTAGTTGGTTGAATGGTTCAAAGGCATCGGTCTGTTAGCAGTAGGCATTAGGATGTGACATGTGGTGGTGTGGTTGATACACATACTTTCATACTTATATTTTTTATTGATAGAGATGGTTTTGGGATATATTTTGGTTTACTAGGTTCTTAAGATTCTTAAAAATAAACAGCTTGGTGAATACATAAAATAATAAATGTAAACGAAATTAATGTAGCGCACAAAATAAAATTTAAAGAAAATGTACGTTTTTTTTTTCTTATAATCCAGCAGAAAAATCATGTTTTTTTTTGTGAATATATTATAATGCAATGTTAATGATGAGGGTGTCCAAAATTTGCCGTATCACGGTAAGGTCTTAGTATTCCTTTTTTACTGAATTTGTTCTTGCTTACTGAAGCTCCTTTTTCCAACAAATAATCAATTAGGGTCCTATTTTTGTGGTGTGCATTAATTTGGTTACAACTGTTGGGTGAAGGAAGCATTAAAATTTTATCGGTGTATCTTTTTCATCGTGCGGTAAACAGCTAGGTAATTTTATACTGGCGTAACTAAATCCTGATCTTTTAAGATCTTTCTACATTTCAGCTTTTGCACTACTTGTCAACTTTGTTAATTTATGTGCTAAATCCACTCTATTAAAGTATAGGTTGTTATTAAAATTCATAAAGAATCGGCCAAACTTACCTTACTATACACATTGCGCATTTTAGATGGTAAAAATTCTTTTTTTTAATCGAAATTCTTTACAAAAGGTTTTAAACGGTGATAAGTTGAACACATATTTTCTTTATCGTTTTTTGGATGAATCTGAATACATTTATTTTGATATTAAATTGTAAAACCTTTGTTAATGACCATTTAATGATGATAAAGATATTGGTCAAAAAAAAAAAAATTAAGATAACTTGTAAGTGACAAATCTCATTATAAAACCTTAATATATTTTACCAATATATTTTTAAAGGTAATACAAGTTTTAGTAAGATATGTGACTCCGTTTTAATCCATAGAGATATAGATGCGTGAACTCAAAATTGGCCAAAATATTTTAAAACAGGATTGATTCTTAAACTAAAATAACGATCCTAATTAAGAAATTTATTTAATCTACTATTTAAAAGTAGCCGTTACTGAAAATGTGTTACTTTAGACTAGACTAATAAATTTGCTAGAAAATGTACAAAAATCCTTAACCAGTTTCCAACATTTTTTAAGATGTTACATAATCTTTTTTAGTTATTGTTCACTAACGATGAGTGAGTCTTAAATGGACGGATTTACAAACCTAAAGCTGTAGGAACTTCTCTAATCGTCGATAGGTCAACGAAAATAGGTTTTAGGTTCACACTGCCGGCCGTTGCAAGAGTCCTCTAGGGCTCTCCAGGTTAACCAATTTGGACATTATGATGCACTGTACCTTTTATTTGGTCCAGAGTCCTGCACATGGGTCGAAGTTATGGTTTGACCATTTTAATTTGAGAGAGAGGTAAGGAAAAACAAACGAACAACGATACAATCTAAAGAGCTAGTTACCCTAGCGAAAAAGTCAAAATCAACAGGGTTTTTATAAAGTCAAAAAACTAATCCAGGACTAGTTGGCAATTATTTTTTATACAAGTAACTTAATCCATAAATTATTTTTAAATTACTTTAATGCGTTGTCCAAATGCAAGGTAATAAATATAACAAAATTTTTGGCCTCGTCTTTTAGTTCTTTGTTTTGCTACGTTTGTCCGTTTGTGCATATGTATATATATATATATATATATATATATATATATATATATATATATATATATATATATATATATATATATATATAATACAGGGTGTTCCACGACGACCACGCGGTCAATTTCTCAAAAACTTAGCAACGGAAAATTTTGAAAATTTGGTAGTTTACTAATATCGATGAGAGCAACTTGTTTAAAATATTTTCAAGATGGTGGCACTTCCGGTTGTACCGGAAGTCGATGCTAACTCCCTTATTTTTAATGGAACACCCTGTATATTATTGCTTTTTTGGATTTTCCAGAAAATTTTAGATATATTTTGTGTATAATATGCAATACCCAAGTCTAACCGTTTTCGAAATATCTTGAATTTTATGTCAAAAATGACGTTTGCAGACCCCAAAATAAGGAGAAATTTTTTCTATACGGCATACTCTATTATTTAATTTGAGTTAAATTCCTTGTGAAAAAAGGCCCAATTTTGTATATTGAGTTGATATTTTGGTGTAAATTAATACAGGGTGACTAAAAATTAAGTACAAAAATTAACTGATAAAAAACGTAAAAAGTCAATTTTTTCGAATGGAAACCCCCTACTTTTATATTTTTATCGTATTTAGCATTAAAAAATAAAGTAGCTTTGTATTAAGTGGTCTATTCCGAATATGCATAGTTTTCGAAATAATTGACAAATTAACATTTTGTATTGTAGAGGTGCTATACGGCTTTTTAATTTTGTTATTAGTGGGCCATGACGGCGGGACGCAGCGAAAAAAGACATGGCCCACTAATAACAAAATTAAAGAGCCGTATAGCACTTTTACAATACAAAATGTTAATTTGTCACTTATTTCGAAAACTGCATTTTCGGAATAGACCCCTTAATACAAAGTCACCTTATTTTTTAATGCTTAATACGATAAAAATATAAAAGTAGGGGGTTTCCATAAAAAAAAATGACTTTTTACGTTTTTTATCAGTTAATTTTTGTACTTAATTTTTAGTCACCCTGTATTAATTTACACCAAAATATCTACTCAATATACACAATTGGGCCTCTTTTCACAAGGAATTCAACTCAAATTAAATAAATAGAATATGCCGTATACCAAAAGTTTCTCCTTATTTTGGGGTCTGCAAACGTCATTTTTGACATACAATTCAAGATATGTCAAAAACGGTTAGACTTAGATATAGCATATTATACACAAAATATATCTAGAATTTTCTGGGAAATCCAAAAATGCAATAATATATAGGGTGTTCCATTGAAAATAAGGAAGTTAGCATAAACTTCCAGTACAACCGGGAGTGCCACCATCTTGAAAATATTTTAGACGAGTTGCTCTCATCGATATTAGTCAACTACCAAATTTTCAAAATTTTCCGTTGCTAAGTTTTTAGAAATCGACGCGTCGGTTCGTGGCGTGATACTTTTATATATATATATATATATATATATATATATATATATATATATATATATATACACATTCATTATTCGCAAAATCTCGAAAACTGTTTGACCTATGAAGTTAAAATTTGACAAGGAGGTAGGTTAGGAGTATGAGATGTAGGAAACTGCCCCCTCTAAAGGGGTAAAATGGGGGGTTAAAGTTTGTATGAAACTTCGTTAGAAGTATGGTATTAAGGCTATTGTTTACAATTAAAAAAGATCTGTTTTAACATTTTTGAAATTACATCCCTTGGAGGGTTAAAATAGGAATAAAATTCATACACTGACTAAACACGAAATCTCGAAAACTATTTGACCTATGAATATGGAATTTGGCAAGAAGGTAGATTATCAGTAGGGGATGTCGGAGAACGAAATAATATATGTAATAATGATAGAATGGTTTTTATAAAACCCTGTAAACATTTTATTCAAATTATACTAAATGTTTTTTTTTATATTAAAATAAATATATATATATATATATATATATATATATATATATATATATATATATATATATATATATATATATATATATATATATATATATATATATATATATATATATAAAGAAATATAAAAGAATCAGCGTAATAAACAGTTTTACCACTTTTGACGTGTATGAAATTTATTTAATATGTTTTCTTTATAAAGCTACTTCTTGTAAAACGCCCTTATGATGTCACTCTCAAATTAAAATTGCCAGGGTATAGTTTTAGTGGTAAAACTAATGTAATCGAACAAGTTCCTTTGCTATTGGATAGCATATGTTTGGTCTTCGGCGTTACAATGCATACTTAATAAAAACATATAATTCTGTTACACACACTGTATTACTTTAAGATCTGGATATTACATCAATAAGATAAAAATTACGAAAAATACTAAATAATGGGTATATAGCTATGTATATAAACTTAGATCTAAATTCTAACTTAAATCTATAAAAAACGTTAATAATAAAAAAAAGCCCGTGTACCTATGCAATTTTACTGTTTTAAAAGCAACTTCCAATTCTGTGATATGTCAGCTGCCTACATTATAAGGCATAAAAAATGGCATTAGGTATATCCTTAAATATAAAAAACGACATAAATTAAGGCGTTTATGACATGTACGAGACTTTTAAACTATTGTTTCACTTTATTTAGGATAATTCAGGCATTACTGCATCAAAAAAAGCAGCCCCACGGTGAAGTTCTTAAAAAAAATACTGTTATCAATATAAATTAAGAATTTAAAAATGATTATTTATTAACGTAAGTTGAAAATAATTAATTTATTTAAAAATCCGTAAGTAAAAATGCATTTTTAAACGTTTGTCACGTGGTACAAAACGCTCCTGATTGGTCGAGTTTATGAAGACGTCACCTTCTTGTAAACCTCGTTTGCCTACATGCGGCTTAGCTTTCGAAACTGTTTTAATAAGATTTTCCTAAATCATCCATTGTTTTTGTGTGATTTATTTGCACTATTTTACAAATTTTGTTAAGTACTTTTACCATGGACAACGATTTTGTAAAAGCAGACAGCTGAAACCTGCCCCAAGTCGACGCTATCATGGTCGGATTATTTTTCAAAAATAATTCCGACTTTTATGCTTCGGGGCTAAAAAATGTGAAAACAGCAAAGAATAATAACAGCTAGTGGTAACTTAAATTATATCAAAAGAAAATGAAATAATGATGAACTTCCACAGCAAGTAAGAACTTTTATAGGATATAAAGGTTAAGTTAGTTTGGGGCAGTTTCGTGAACATAAACGATAATTTGTTGGTTTACTTTTGCAGGTGGCCCTATGGCTCAGCGGTAGCGTTCGGGGACTTCTAACCCGCAGGTTCCGGTTTCCATTCTGCTTCATACTTTTTTTTTTTAATTTATTATTCTTTAATACTTCTCAAATTACTTTATATTACATTTTTTAATTAAATAATTGTAACCTTATTTAATATATATATGCCTCAAAACTATGTACTGACAGAAACGTTTTTATGAATGTAAATGATGTATGTTTTTCAATGGATACCTTACAAACCTCGTGTAATTCTAAAAAAATCGCATTTATATGTTGCGAATATTTGTACTATTCGCTGTCATTAGGATCCCTCCGAGAAAGTTGCAACCACTTTCGACGTTATTCGACATTCTTTGGAACACTTACAAATAGTTTTTCCGGAGTCTTTAACTACGTATTTGTACATTTTGGAAGTGCGCACCATTTGTAACTCATTTTGTTACATAAATTTCGTTTTTTGTTTGCAACAAATGTATGTGGATGATATGTGCCACAGATCAGAATACAGGCAAGTGACGTCACCGACCTCTTTGCTGCGTCATATTTTCAAAGTAGCGTTTTGGCACGCTATTTAAATATAAATTTTTAATTTGATATTTTTCGGCAAATATGTACCAGAATTTAATAAAAACAACTTTTACTGGGTTCCTTAAACTCTACTACAAATAGCCTATTTTTAAGTCGCCCTAGAAAAAGGAATATTTCCGGAAATACATATAGTTGCCATAACAACATGTCAAAATAGTAGTCCTCGATCAGTTAAAAAATGTTGGTGTAAAATTTTCATGAAAATACCATGGTTGTTATTTTCTATAGCGGAAATGCTGTTTTTTTGCGATAAATGCAGTATTAACGTAAATAAAGTAAGAAAAAACAAGTTTTAAAAAATCCCCATAGGCGGATATTTGTTCTTAAAGATTTAAATACATGAATAAAGTAAATATTATATAGATAAATAATTAGTTGTGAAAATAAACAAAACTTAAGCCACTTAAAATTACCCACTTAACTTTTACAACTTGTTGTGCTCACACATATCACATGAATATAACATTTTTTCTGTTTTGTTTGTATTGTTTCAATATTTTTTCCAGAATATTTGACGACGATAATTCTTTACTACTTTCAAAACAGTCAATAAAGAAATTTACAAAGAGTAAGATGTTGGTCTATAGCATTATTTCTAGTGGCTTAAATTGTTTCTAGTCAGTTTTTGTCTGTTAAACTGTATGATTGGTTTAATTCAATTTCGTAAAAAATTAAAACTAGCAAAAACCAAAGTTGATTTAAAATACTACCTATATGAGTGTAAAAAGGTATCATTTGTCGTACTTTATCTTATACCTAAATGTTAAACGTAATGTTAGAACGTAAAGATAATTTATTTACAAAATCCGCAACTTTTTTCCATTCTAAAATTCCTTATCCAAATTCCAACCAATAATACAGTTTTCTAAAGCAATATATTATCAGTGGGCAAAATTTTATCCATAACGATATAAAATTTGACCAAAATTTAAAGCGATTCCCTTTTTAGCAAAGCATGAAATTTTAAATTGGGATAAAATTTAACCTTCTTCAATAAGAGTTACCGAATCACTACATATGGTATAGGGATGGAAACCTTTTTTGAAAGAACCAAAAAATATAAAAATAAATTCGGGAAGACTGATGCATTAAGCCTATTATCCCGAAAATTAAAACAGCCAGACTTAAATCATAAAGAGGCCAGAAATAACATACCCAAAATTCTTTATGTAGAAGCTGCCCACAATGTTATTTTTTAATATACAGGTGTGGAAAGTTCAAAACCGAACATGGACGCAAGTAAAACAGAAAAAACAAATTATTCACCAAAACAGAGTGAGATCAAATTTAAATTAAGACATACGCGCCAAAATAGGTTAAACTGCGTGCGCTCGATTCAGCTTGACTTAGGATGAGGGGTGACAAATATGCAGGCGGGAGCGGGCGGCAGTATATCCGATTTAAGAACACTAGGGCTGGATCTACGTCTCTCGGTCAGGTAAAATCTAATCATGTTCACATTGGACAATCTGACTCAGTTCACGATTCAGTCTTGAACCGTCAATAATCGAAGTCGGATGTATTTGGCTCATAATTAATAATAAAATAATCGTTAAAGTATTTAGTTGCTTGTAATATTCGCGGCCGAAGAATATCTTGGATTCTCGATAAAAAAGATAATATTATCAACGCAAGAAAAAAACACGAAACAAGGAGAAAAACGGAAGGAGAATACTACACTCCCTATTCTTATTTAATTAATGATAATGATTTTTTTTAAATAGTGTAGTATGGATTGGAGTACGTTTAAAATGATTTTAAAGAAAATCACTCCAAAAATAGTAAAAAAACACAAAATTTCGGGAAGCGATATGTATATTAATAACATTTGATGCAACTGTCGCTTTAACGGGTAGTAGCTGACTAAACCGGAAACAAAAGAGCATTTATGCTATTGATACATGTCGTGAAATTTCGATCTTGCTCAAACAAAATTTCTTCAAGACTGATCGCGACATGAATGGGATTCGACCGGAACTTGACTGTTACGGATAGTATGAATGCACATATTGTTTTTTATTTAATAATATGTAACCAGACCTAATCTAGAAATTCCTTCCCAAAACCCTGACATACATACATAACACTTTATCCCTATGTTCGGTTTTGGATTTTCCACACCTGTATAGAGGGCGTTAATAAGTCCACGGAAATAATTAAAAATGCTGACTTAGTCACTGTTAAAAACTGGCCACTCGACTACGCTACTGCAATATGAGGGAGCAACGTTTTTAAATATAAATGAAAAAGAAAAGTACAAATTAAGGTTTGTCATTCCAGCAAGTCTGTCTACAAGTTTAAAATTACTTTTGGTTTCTTACACGACAAAAAAATTATACATGACAGCGATATTGTTCGACTATGTGCCTAATAGGGCAACCGTCACTAGTGTCACATAAAACATGCCCCAGATTTCTAAATATTGGCATTTTTTGCAGCATTGAAGTGATTTTTGACCTTTTCAAGGAGGAGAAAAACAAATCGATTGTTGGGTGATTGTTTAGTGGTCCAACTAATTTCGAGATTTTATTTTAAAAACCAGGGTCTAGAGAAAACTTTTGATAATCGCGATCAACCCTGTGTGGCACTGCCTTACAACCTTTATTGGTAGTTAAATGTACTTTTAATAATGCAGCCTATAAAACTTGATAACTTTCTATTTACTAAAAACATTAAACTATTTGAAATTCTAAGACTAAAATACAATTTTTTAATACACTTTAAATCAAATCTGCTCTAAAAGAAAAGTTAAAAATTTTAGCCAAACTTTATAAATCATTATGTGGATAAAATGTTACAGGTTAGAAAACAATGTCAAAAATATAAGGTAAAAAATATGTATCAATGTAGACAATGACGCAATAATATTGATGTTATAGTGTATAAATAATATATTAAAAAACAATAATAAAACCCGTCACTGACTTTATATTTATGTGTTTTTATTAAAGCTAATTTCTATACTAAATAATATTGGCAGAAACTTGTTATAAATTCCATGGGATATGATAACAAAAGCCTAGAGTTTTTAATGCATCTAAAAATAACTAAGGTGCCAATAATGGGTTAATTGCGTCGGATATTGTGATTAAAAAACACATCCCTAATCCTAAGAGAAATAAGATTTTTAACAATCTAGAATTTATTCAGTCAAAATAAATCGTTCTTTGGCATTGTCAAAAAATGTAAAAATAACAACTCTAATCTAGATTCTATACGTTCAATACCGTATATTTATTATTCAACATTAATGTTTTAGAAATTTACCCGTTCAGAAGCCTAGCAATTTTATTCATATTTATTTTACTACCCTCTAATCACCTATATCTTACTTTTCGTTATATAAATAACTTAGTACTAAGTCACTAGCATAGTTTTAAAAATTCCTAAGAATTTTACGCGATAAGAATAATAAACTAATTTAAGAGCCGCACAAAAAACTTTTTACTATTAGTAAAATACATTATAATTAACACACATGTAGTCTTTTATTTTGTAGGTTAAGTTAAAAAAATCAACACTCAGAGCTTTTTACCTGTCTTAATTATTAAATATTATTGGTGTGTGTAGTAAAAGGCAATTTGTCAACTAACTATAATTTTTTACTCCTGTAAGTCTATTTAATCAAAATGGGAAATATAACATCCATAATAGTAGGTTACCGAGAGGTAAAACAAAAAGTAAAATTGTGCCATTTGATACTTATTTTTATGTTAGGATTGCTTTTAAGATTGCATAATTCAAAACATATTTCTTAAAATTATACAGCCCAGCTGCAATACATGCAGACAGTGCACTAGCAGGGCAAGGTCTTTTGAAAGAACACTTGCGTAGGCTATTTGTTAATCTTTAATGGATCCAAAAAGGTGGTAAAGCTATAAATTGTCTTTTGGAAAGATTGGAAAAAAGAAAAACAAATTACAAATGATATATTTTTAAAGATGTATGCTGCCAACTTGGCTTCGTTTTTGAGAAATCGCCAGTCAAAGATGGGAAGACGCTTATGTACCGAATAGTATGTTTGTCAACACGATAAGACTAGTTGCCTAAAGCCGGACTCAGACGACTGGTGTACTTGGCCAATATTGAGCAATGGCGTATAATTGCCATGCCGTTTGAGTGGTTTACTTGTACAATTATTGGTGAGTGGTAAGTACTGGTCAAAGTCCCGTCGGTTGTCGGTAAAATTGGCACAAGTCAAAGGCATCACCATCATTGTTAACCCGACCAGTCGCCACTTGTCTATACTTGTCGTTGCGCTCAGACGAGTTGTACGAATAATTGTCTTCCATGTTTGCTACTACACAAGCAACGACGTTTTTAGAACGACCATTATCCATGATGGTTGACACTGGTTTACTTAACCACCAATATAAATGCAACATATTAACAAACAATACACACGTCGTGAGCGCGATGGTCTTTGCCAGCGAGGATACTTGCCAAGTATACCAATATTGGTGTACTTGTCAAGTATACCAGTCGTCTGAGTCCGGCTTAACTGTATGAATATCGGACTTGCGTCCCGACGGTCCTTGGTTCGAGTCCTGTTAAAGATGTGCCTTTTTTGTTTTAAATTTTGTTTAAATTTATAACATATCAATAAAAAATTGCAAGAAATTAAAAATAAATTTTACGCGCGTTTATTGATTAAAACTTATGAATTGAATGTATTTTTTTTTCAAATCTCTTGCAATTTTTACAAATATTTTAAATACATTAATAACAGTAATTTAATTTTTTCTTATCTATTTTTATCGTTTGTTTTTTGTTTTATTTTTTTTTCAACTTTTTATTTTTGCTTCGAAGAGGCAAGGAATATTTTAAAAAATTACCAAAGAATATAGAATTTAAAAATATGTTTTATTAATAAAATATTTCTTTAAGCAACATTTTGATTTTCACAAGTACACTCTGACAGGTGATAATCATTATAAAAATTCATGTACAAACTCGGGTCACTTTAGTCTATAAGCGGCAAAAGCGGTCGAGAAATTTCGATAAAGTGGCTTTTCCAACTATTTTTACAAAAATATTTCATCGGTGAATGCTAAAGTGTAAATTAAGGATAATTTATTTTATTTAATATAATCAAAAAAATTAAGAGATTTGGAAAAAAATGCCATTCAATTCTTAGATTTTAATCAATAAAAGCGCGTACAATTTATTTCTTGCAATTTTTTAATGATAAGTTATAAATTTAAACAAAATTTAAAACAAAAAAAAGCACAACGACGGGACTCGAACCAAGGACAGGCGCAAGGCGTCCTCCCTTCTTTGACTGGTGATTTCTCTAAAACGAAGCTGAATTAGCACCTACAATTTTGGGGTTTGATTGGTACCTAGCCACACTAGAAACACGCGTAACTCGATGCACCTCTCGGACCGTTCCCTTGTGAGTGATACATCTGATAAACTCCTCTAATGTTAAATTGTGTTAAATTAAAGCTCTGGCGTGTAATACACCATACAATTATCGTACAGCCTTAAAAGTAAAACAAATCGCATAATACCCTTGCGAGATTTCTAAAGTACAGCTAATCAATGGCCCCAATGCATCGTTATACATTAAAAATTCGCTAATCTTATTACTTTTATCAAAAACTTTAAAAATATAAAGTCAATGAGAGGCTTTTTCTATCATATCCAAGAGTCGAGAAGTAAATTATCTTCTAATACGGGTTAAACTTGTTTCTTTCATTCTTCAGTTTGCTTCCTTCGTTCGAGCGTCCGTAGCTCGAAGACGATTTGTGCGCCCTATGAACACCCGTTGTCTGTACGGGTGTAGCGGCCGCTCCCGCTTGGGCACCCAATAACTCAGTTAGACCACCCAGGGCGCTAAGACTAGTAAGGGCGTTCAGCGCCCCGGGTTTGGTTAAAAGTTGCGCAAGCGGAATGGCGCTGGCTAATGGGGATGTGGCAGCGGCCGTGGATGTGGAATTGGAGCCACTTGCGTTGGGGGAACCTTGGGATTCTAGGTTGGCCTTCTGGAGCTCGACGCTGTGGGGAGACAAAGGGCATTTAGGTCGGCAGGTGGGTGGTTTTGGATATAGAAAGGAGTTTTGTGGTCTTTGGATCTGCATGGACGGTGTACGACCGATGGATGTCTAATTGCATTATTGAAAACGCCTGCATGGCAATATTCCATTGCCAATACAGTGGTTTTAAGCCACTGTATTGGGGTTTGTTTGTTGTCAATTATACTTATCGCACATTTCCTTCAAAAGTGACACAACTCAAGAAATGTAATTTCACAGTAGAGCTAAAAGAAAATATACCTTGTAGTTTAATAGTTTTACTAACCAAATTTTTGACTGAGCTGTTGTACGCATTTAAATTATTAAAGTAACTTAAAGAAGGTGGGTAAAAATCGACCTTTTTTCGCCCATCATATTCCCTGTTTGGTTTTACTCTAACGAATCCAAATTGGGGGTTATACGAACTATATATAATCGTGCAGTGACCTTATGTAACAGTAGGAATCCCTGCAAGAGGAAATAGGTAACATAACAAGGGATTTTAAGCAGGACGGATACAATGAGAGACTAATAAAGGAAACAATCGAAAAATATCAAAATAAGACAAGAAACTCTAACTTGAACGAGACTCCACGTGACCAAATATGATGACAATTCCATATATTAAAGGAACTTTTTGAAAAGATCCGTAGAATCGCGAATAAGTATAATATTAAAACGGCATTTAAATCCCAAACTACTCTAAGAAGTATTCTTACTAAGAGGAGATCAGACAACAATGTTTCAAATAATAACTTTATCTACCAAATTCCCTGTATATGTGGTGGGGTATACATCGGGGAAACAAAGGACCACTTGAAGTTAGTGTCCAAGAACACCAAAAACATACGGAACGAGGTGAAACGACGAAGTCAGGGATTGCCGAACACGCTTGGTCAAAACAACACCGCATACAAAGGTCGAAAGCAAAAACCATTCATAAAGAAACCCACTGGAAGAAAAAAAAAATTAAAGAAGGTGCAATAATTGTAAACCAAAATGTATTTAGCAAGCCTAGCATCGATATTCCGAATATCTGGCAGCCGTTGCTGAACCGTAAAAAGTCGGTCAAGCTACGGTGAACAAGGGATATTATATAAGGCGTAGCTTTTAAAAATAGTTTTTAGTTATCACTTGAAAACGGCTGGAGATACATCACTAACCGAAACGTTGTGTAACAATTAACAAATAAAGACAATGGAAGTCCAAGATTTTAATGTTATTGAAATATTTTTTTTGAGTTAAATCACTTTTATAAAAAAAATACATAATTTACTTGTTTTTGGCATAATGCAATTCGTACCACTTCCTTCTTAGAATTTATTTGCTTTCAGGGGTCAATTAAGGAAATTTACTTGTGATGCATAATAATTCTCAATAAAATATGGTATTTTAGGACTTACTTCTGTAAAAAAATAAAATTTGAGATTTTTGGACTTGTGTCACTTTTCAAAAGGGGATGCGATATGTTTCTTAATACCATGGGAACGATATGACAACATTAAAACAATTTGGTACAAAATTATTACGATACCCTAACTTTATAAAGGAATTAAAATAAAAAAAAATGGGTAATCCGATTTACATATTAAATTAAATTGGGTACAAAATTTAGTTAGTATAACTTATTAAATCTGACAGATTTTGTGCCATACTCGTGCTTGCTTATTAGACCTGGAACCGAGAGGGTTTTTGCATGTATCATAGCCCCACGCCGAGGCTTTGGGGGCTGATAGACATAGTTTTTTTTTCACTTTGAATTCTTGGTATGGCATCCCTAAAGTGTAGCTTTTAGGAGGGGTAAATTTTCAATCGTGTAATTAATATCCATGCTCCTAAATCATAGGCCCCACTTTGATTCTTGTTTTATGTCGTCAAGGAGGTCGCCAAAGTCCGCGAACTCAATGTGGCATACCAATATGGCGTCACTTAGGGTCCGCCATACTGACCGAAATGTGTAATTTTTCCACTGTAGACATGGATCATGGGCCACACGCTGTTGTTTCATGAATATTGTTAACAATAAACTGTAGAACAAAGATTTCAAAACGCCATACCTCTGGGGCATCGCCAAGTGACCGCCATAATGGGGCGTTCATTGCTAAAATGATGTTTGCCCCATTATGGCGGCCACTTGGCGATGCCCCAGAGGTATGGCGTTTTGAAATCTTTGAAAACAAAGATATCAATTTGTTCTACAGTTCATTGTTAACAAAGATCACGAAACAACAGCGTGGGGCCCATGGTCCATGTCTACAGTGGAAAAATTACACCTTTCGGTCAGTATGGCGGACCTTAAGTGACGCCATATTGGTATGGCATATTGGGTTCGCGGACTTTGGCGGCCTTCTTGACAACATAAATCAAGAATCAAAGTGGGGCCTATGATCCAAGGGCATGGATATTAATTATACGTTTGAAAATTCACCCCTCCTAAGGGCTACACTTTAGGGATGCCATACCGGGAATTTAAAGTGGGGAATAACGTTGTCTATCAGCCCCCAAAGCCTCGGCGTGGGGCCTATGATACATGCAAAAATATTCTCGGCTCCAGGTCTTTATTGGGCATAAAAATTAAAATTTACCTACATTTTTGGGTTTAATCAAATTATGTTATGCATGTTTACATTTAAGAAAGTAAAATATGTCATTATAGTTTTTTTTAATGTGATGCCATTTATATTATTAAAAAAGCATACGAAAAAAATGTTTTGTTATAGCTCTGACCCAACATTTTTTTCGTCAAAAATAAAAATTAATTTGTTGTCCCAAATTGTTTTGCAGCAATTTAATATACGTGAAATTTTAATTCAAAACAGTCAAGTTTTATGTAAAAATACAAATGGTAGTGCCAACTTTGTTGCATTTTAGACTCAATTAAATAACCATAGGCCGCACATGGTTCAAACTACTATGCCACAAAATATAATGTCATAAGTTAAAACACGGTATTTAAAAACTATTTTAAAAGAAAAAAATGTCAGGATTTGAATTATTTAAATATTAAAATGAATATTAAAATATCACTAAAAAATAATATTTAGATACACAAAGGAATAATGATTTTGGAATACCAGGAAAATAGAATGTTGTTTTAAGAATAGGAATTATTTATATGAGAAGGTAGGCATGCCTTTAACATACATTTTTTAGTAGGGTATGGTATTAATGAAAGTTGATTTAAACATTCACACATATTTATAATATTTTGCACATCATTTATAAGCATTTGCGTTGGAAAGGACGATACAATTTGGATGGGTATCTTGCCAAATTACTGAGCTTTTTAAAGACTATTAAAACCCATTTATTTATTAATCACAAAGTGAGTTATTGCATGAGAAAAGTAAGCACTGATTGAGAGAGTACCGTATTACGGCTATAACGTAGAGGCTTTCAAAGCCTCTGTATATTTGTATTTTTTAAATATACAGTGAGCGGCTAAAATATAAAACAAATTTATTCAAAAATCAGGTACTGGGAAAAAATGCTCGCATAAGTCTATCATAATTTTTTCTTGCAAATTTTTTTCACTAAAAAGAAAATATACAGGGTGTGTAAACAAGCAGATTTTGATACCAAAGTTTTTTTTTTATTAAAAACTATTTTTAAAAAAATCCATTTTCGAATTCTGTGTCAAATTTTACGCATGATTCATGTAGCATATCATATACCTCTCTTTAACTCTTTCAGAGCAAAAGAGAAAATAACCCAATTCAATTTTAGGTACATACCTTTGAAGGTAAAACAAGTAAATTTTGTAAGTGGATTGTCGTTATAACTTGTGTCAGTAATTAAAGTAAATATGGCGCATTTAAATAAAACCCAACAAATTAAAATTTTAATTTTTATTAGATATAGAACTCAAGAAGAAGTTTGTTTGTTTAACGCAAAATATTCAGAAAGGCCCATTACAAGAAGTATAGTAAGTAAAACTGAAAGAAAAGTTAGAAAAACAGAGACAGTCAATGAACTAAATACTAATAAATGAATAGACAATAAAAGTAAAAATAATGCACTTAAATAAAACTCAAGAAATAAAAAGTTATTGTGTGTTAAATTTATTGTTTTCATTATTTTATTTAAAAATGTCCACCATTAACTTCTTGACAATATGCTAATCTGCTTAAAAACCCTTTCAAAACATTACTTAGAGTACTTTCATTAATTTGCCTTATTTCGTATCTAATTTTAAATTTAAAGATATCTAAATTCCGTGGTTTTTTCCTATACACTTTTGATTTTAAATATCCCCAATGAAAAAAAACAGCGGTATAAAATCTGGCGATCTTGCAGGCCATTCCGTAGGTCCCCTCCTACCAATCCACTGTCTGGGAAATACCGCAAATATTCACGTACTTGTCGAGCAAAATGGGGCGGAACACCATCCTGTTGAAACCAAATCGATCTCTCTGACATATCAGGCTGATTTGGATTTGAAAATAAAACTGCGAGTTTGGGAAGAAAGTCATTTTGAAGTAATTCAAAATATCGGTCTCCCGTAAGATTTTGATCGAAAAAAAGGCCCAAAAATTGTATTATTCAAAATCCCTGCCCAAACATTTACTTTTTGTGGATGTTGGGTATAATTTTCTCTCATCCAACACCATATACCAACATACCATTTAAACAAAACGTGGCTTCACCACTAAACAGTATCTGACGATGGAATAATGGATTTAATTTGCACATTTCCATCAGAGTTTCATAAAACTCTAGTCTGCGATCGGGATCATCCTTGTTTAGCTCGTGTAGTAACCTAGCCTTGTACGGATGATACTTTTCTTCCTTCAACACATGCAAATTTGTTTGTTGGCTAACATTATTATTTGAAGCCACTTCAAAAGATGCATAATGGGAATGATCCTCAAGATCTAACGAAATCTTGTATTTTCATTAATTTTTGGACGACCTGGCCGTAGACGATATTTGACTGTCAGTGTTTTTGTAAAGCGGCAGTTTCACATAGTTGACTTCTATAGCAATTTAATTGCGTAGTGGGGACTAGGAGAACTGCTATAATTTTACTGCTATGTCCTGTTTGATACAATTTTAAAAATCGGTAAAATACATATTTCTTCAAAATGGTCCCCAATAAAAAGGCAGCGATTAATTGTGAATTACTTTGTTTGTTAATAAAAAAAAGTTATTAAAGAAAAAAAAAATATTGTCAAACGAACATATAGTAAAAAAAACTACTGGGTAAAAACACCTTTATTAAATAGGCCACGTTTTGACATGGAAAATAATTTACTAACTGAATTATTGACGGTCGATGGAGATTTTCAAAATTTTACCCGTTTGATCATCCGAGAACGCAATACGTTTAGTAGAAATATTTCTAGTGATCGCAGTAGCTGGCTTAACACCCAACTGCGATCGCAGTCGTATGTTTCACAGTTGGCAGTATGGCCACTCCTACTTAACCGTCGCTGCTATGGCAGTTAACTGCTATGTGAAACCGCCGCTTATATATTTTTTCAATTTTACTTACTGTACTTTTTGTAATGGACCTTTCTGGATATTTTGCGTTAAACAAATTAAAAACTTCTTGAGTTTTTGTTTTGTCTCCGTATCCAATAAAAATAAAAATTTCAATTCGTTGAGTTTCATTTAAATGCACCATATTCATTTTAATTACTGACACAAGTCATTATGACAATTCACTTACAAAATTTACTTGTTTAACCCCTGAAGGTATGTACCTAAAACTGAATTGGTTTTTCTTCCTTTTGTTCCATATTTAAGCCGCTCACTACATATTTAGTACAGAGATTTTATAATAGTTTGCTACTTAGGAATAAAAAACTTAATCAGAAATCTTGCTTGGGTTTTAAATATACTGTGGCATAATTCCCATGAAATAACTCAGTTTGTTTGGACACCACCTAAAAATTTAATTACCACTTACCTCATATTAATCAAATACTGCGCAAGTGCAACTGCATCAGGAGTTCCAGAAATTGTGATGGTTCTGTCAGATGGTCCACTTTCACGGTCATCACAGTTTGAAATGCGGATCATAGCACCGGAAATCTGTCTGATCTCTGCGATCTTAGTACCTCCTTTGCCAATGATGCAACCGATCAGTTCATTGGGAACTGTCATTTCGTGGGTCTGTTGGTTTGTATTCTGCTGATTGCGAGTGTTGCTTGTACGGAGCTGAGATCCCGCCAGTGCGGCCAAAGCTGAAAAACCTCAAATCAGAAGATACCGAATACAAAACACAATTTAAGTATTTAATTTGTAAACACGGTTTATTACTGAAAACGTTTATTGGGTTTTAGAGATCTTTAAATTATATATGGTTACAAAATAGACATTTCTAAGTTATTTAAATAGTAATTTTAAAGTCAATATGAACAGTAAAAACTCTTATAGCACAGATTACAGAGATTTTATTGGGAGCAAAAATTTAACAAAAAAACACCTGTACCATTTTTGGAAAAAGGAAAAGTGTCTTTTTGTTTATAAGTTTTTTCATATACAAGCAGGGAAAGGGGAGCTTTCGTAGTACAGATTTTGATTTTCTATATTCTATTTTTAAAAAGATCATACTGGTGGTATGTTGTGAGATTTTGGATACCAAAACAGCGTTTATTTTGCTCTTTAAACTGTACTATAAATATTTTACAAAATTTTAATTTGTAATATGGCGGAATGCCCTTAAAATTAGAAAATACCAGTTTGTTTTAAAACAAGCAAGCATATAGCCATGAATTACTTAATTTCATTTATATAGATAATCTACTTAGTTTATAAGTAATAAATGCAGTTATAAGCCCAATTAAATTAACATTTTAACGTTTATAGAATTATTGAATTAAAAAAATCAGACTCGGTGGATGAACATAAGGCCATTGTTATATTGATTTAACAGGGATTTGTACTTGCAAAGATAATTATAGTTTTCACTATAGACGCACAAAACAATGCTACCTTTTTGGTAATGGATTTAGACGCTCGCTAACTCGAGCGGGTGCCCATCAGGAAAATACAGACAGGTCCAGTGTAGTAGAAACATAGGCAGGGAACTGATGAATTATGAATTTACTACTATCCGCTTCGATCGATAAACATCGCATGATTGACCGAACGAGATCTTAGTTTGTAATATGCTTTCGGACGGGTGTGTTGTATGGTTTAAGGCGCGCTTGAAAATTACGAAAAATAAATTTATGCGGTCTAATCTGTTGACTTGATACCTAATACCGTTATTTATAAATAGGGAATTAAATACCAACAGCTTTATTTATCAGTTCATTAATTGCCAAAGCAAAATAAAAAGTAAGTTCTCTAAACCCAAAACTCATTTCTAAAATTAAAATAGTACGCAATGAAAAAATAAATAATTATAAACATAAAAAATATTCTAAAATGAAATTATAATAAATATTCAAACAAACCTCCTTCTTGCGCAAGGCAATATCCCAAACGATCGTAAAAACCCCGTCTAACTTTTGTTAGCATATTAGGGCTGATAGTTTGAAAAGCTTCTTCGATTTTTATTCGAAGTTCTTCTAAATTATTAGCCCTATCATGCCCATAAACCTTATTTTTTAAATAACCCCACAAAAAGAAATCATTAATTAAGAGCAAGGTCTGGTGATCTCGCAGGCCACAAAATGGTTCCACGTTCACTAATCAAACGGTTGGGAAACGTATTGTTTAAATATCCTTGAACAATACGTCCATTGTGAGCGGGACAACCATCTTGCTGAAACCAAATATTACCAAATCTTACTCTTAATAATTGGCGAATTTCCGGTGCAATTTGTTGTTGTAACAGATCCAAATAAATTGCTGCAGTTAAATTGCCTTCAATAAAAAATGGTCCAATAAGGTGTTCTCCCCCCATACCAGCCCAAACATTCAATTTTTGAGGATACTGGGTTCGAACCTCAAAATACCTGTGTAGGTTTTCACGAGACCAATATCGAACTTGAGTTGGATTATGTCGATTAATAATGGAAAGGTCGATTCATCGGTGAAAACACTCGATCTAAGAAAGTTTTCATCTGTATTTGCCCTTTCCATTATTAATTCGCAAAACTCCCTACGTCGAAATTGGTCTTCGGGAAAAATTTCATGTTTTTCGGGCCTTGTAGGATCGGAAACCATTTTTTTTAAGGGCTCTTTTAACTGTTTTCGGGGAGACACACACCCACATTTATGGCATCGTTTTGTTTCGCTAGCTCGAGTCAGGCGAATGTAAGTCAATTCGCCTAAGTGTTTCCTATGTTTCTACTACAGTGGACCTGTCTGTATACGTTTACACGCTGCTATACACGATTGGCCAGGCAAAAGCTTGCACGCCAATTTTAATGCAATAGAGTGGTATACATATGGTATTGCCCCAGACTGAAAAGAGAACGACAACAATTTCCCTGTTCCACTTCCAATACGACGGACGACGGCGATTGTTGGCTGAGGCATGCAGAGGGATGCAGTACAAGCGTCTGTCTATTTTCGACAGTGTTGCCATTCGGTAAAATATTTATTAGCAATTTTGGAAATCTTTTAAAAATGAAACATTTTATAAAACTTTTCATTTAAAAATAATCGGTGCTCGGGTATTTCAAAGCTTAGCAGGGCAATGTCTTCAAGCATTTATTAAAATGAGAATGCTTTTGAGTTTATTTTTTTATTAGTGGGAGTACTATTAATTTTATTATTTTTAAGAATATTCATAAATTTATTTTTCTATAATAGCAGTTTTTATTTTAGTTTTAGGCTTAAGTCTGATAAAAATTCAACAACCTTTTAATTACTGTTGTATTAAATACAACAGTGATTAACATGACCGCATAAAAACGAAAATATCGTAGAAAATCTTCAGAAAATGGGATTGACAATCACTACTTTAACGTCTGGGATCCGGCATTTGAATGAGGCAAAGAAAGTAAGTATTATGTTTATTAAAATTTTTAAAATGATGTATTGTATGATATTTATTCATCATTAAAATTTTTACTCCGACATTCGTTGCCCTTGCGAATAAAAAATAAAAGATTCATGTATTACGTGATACATAAGAAAAACTATACTTAAAATAAAACTCAAGAAAGTATATTCTAATTTGCGAAAATTCCCGTTCTGAGGTGACTTTCCGGTTTTTCTTCCAAACCTTCAAAATTCCCGCAAAACGGGAAATTTCCCGCTAGTTGACAACACTGCTCTGCCCGAATACCCTGCCCGCGGTATTCCGGTTTTTGTTGGGCCGGTAGAAAGGGAATCGGTAAAAGCACGTTTTCTGTTTGCCGTTATTTCGCTCAAGCCCTTTGCCTATTAAAATGGCATCTCCTTTTATCGCACAGAAAATCTCCGCATGCAAGAAATTGGTTTGCCAGCCGTGTATAAACGAGCACTTTTGCCAAAGCTATAACAAGGGAAACAGTAATTAGGAATTATTTCTGTGAAAAATAGGCCAAATTCGTTGTAAGAATGATAATTTAAAAAAATTGCTGTATAATAATAAATTATACATTAAATTGATAATTAATTATATTTTTACTTTGGATGTATGTATTTGTATGCCTGTCCGTTTAAAATTAAACATGAGGCTTCCGAATTTGACAAAAAAATGTTATGAAAAGAATGAACACTTTGTTAAAGGCCAGTTCGGTGGTTGTAAGTAAGAAGAAATTATACTACTGACAAATTTTTCTAGACATTTTAATAAACGCACGTAAAAAACTTCAACACTAATACACATTTTAATGTCTTATTATTACCATTAGAGAGAAAATACAACGCAGAAACAACAACACGATGTGCAAGACATCAAATAAGAATAAAAGTTATTTAACTCTTAAAAACTAGTCATTAATTTGTGGTTAAATTCTAGAAAAGAGTAAATCAAACCATTCGGTATCTCAATAAATATTAATTTTTGTTGTATAATTCCAGCATTACTTGTTATGATGTGTGGATGTCATAAAATAAAAAATATAATTTGAAAAATTCTAAATCATATTTAACATCGTGTATCCCGTTTATAAATATATTTTTCAATCAAGTTTTAATTCTCCAAAGTAAAAATTTACATAATTAAAATTTCATTATACTACAAAAAAAATTACTAATCATTATTGCAACGACTTTGGCCCATTTCCCACAGAAATAATCCTACTTACTCTTACCATTGTTATAGCTTTGACAACAGTGTTCGTTTATACAACAGCGCTTGTACGTATTTTCTCTCTATGGACGCCCGCTCGGGTAAGTGAGCGTCCAAATTTATTACCAAAAAATTTAGCAGTGCGTCTATAGTGAAAACTATAATTGTCTTTGGTACTTCAAAGTTTATGCTGTTAGTCCTTTTTTTCGGATGTATGTGAAAATACTTTCAGGAATAATGTATAACTATATTACTTCAAACAAAAATATGTTCTCGGTAATTGTTATTATAATTTATACATAAATTTATATCTTGGGACAATCTATGAAAGCTAACAGCCTAAGTTTAAGGTACCGTGGGTGTTTTAAATGTTGAATGTTATTTAAAATTAAATCATCCTGACATAATTAAATAGTTTTAATTAGGTCAAAAGCGTAAATAAATATTAATTTTTAAAAATCACTTTGCTGAGCACTTTGTGTTAACCGAATGTAAGATATTTAGGTTTACCAGAATAAATTTAATAAAATTAACATTTGACTTATAAAAACAAAAACAATTGTGCCCCTTTCTAAATTATTTTATATTAAAATTTGTTGTGTGTGTGTTATATAGTCCACGGATAGGGTTTGGGAGGACAAATGAACCAAAAAGTGAAAAATACAAAAAATGTAACTTAATCAAAGATTTTGCTTGTTGATAAAATTTGATTAAAAATTAAAAAAAAAACAACTATGTTGTACATGGTGCACAAATATTAATAAAAAATATTTTGCGTAAGAGCAAACTCACATTATTTAGTAAGTTACGAAAAAAAGGCATTCTTAATTAGAGATTTTGCTTCAAAAATACAAAAATTATGCGTAAGAGTAAACATATTGTGTTTATCGTTTTCTCCCACGAGATCTAATACGAGGTGTTTCAATTGAAACCTAAGTCGGAGTGTATTAAAAATAGTCCGTTTTATATACATTGCTTTTTCTTCAGGAGAAACTATTCTTTATGTCATACTAGTTTATTATGGTATTTTTACTGCTTAGTTACCAACTACATTATAGGGCACTTTATACCCGTGCTGGCATAAAGTTCACTTTATGGCCCGCGTGGGCATAAAGATAAAAAAAAGATGTTAAAGTTAACGCCTTTTTAGGAACCATCTCGTTAATAATCCCTAGGAAAAAACATATTAAACTTTTCTTCCTCCCTATTTGTAGGTCGTAGAACACGGTTCTAGCTTCAGGATCATGTTCTACGAACCAGAAATGGGAAGAAAGGAAAGTTTTATGGGCTTTTTCCACAGACACGATTTCTTCGGTAGCAAGTTTTGTGTTGCTTTTTCCGCTATTTTTTACAATTTCGTTAGGAATTTTAAAACTTTCTTGCATTTTTACCTATTAAGGTTGACAGATAGCAAAATTTAATTTTCCCAGCAACAATTATAAGCCAACTATTATAAAAAAAATATTGTTAAAATCACACTTAAGTTTTTGTATTCTTTAAAATATTTATTTGTATGACATAAAAGTTTGTATACACCGCGAGTATTAATAGATGTATATTATTACCCTCGGGCGACTTACAAACCCTCAGGTTTGTAAGAACGTCGCCCTCAGGACCTACACATCTACTTAATATTTTTGGTACATAAATAACTATTATGACACCCCTGCCAGATTATATAATAGTCTCTAAAATATTAATAACATTTAAGACATACTTGTTAATGGTTTATAATGAAAAACAGTTCTAATCAAAATGTTATCTAAAATAGTTTAACAATATAGTAACCGAAAATTTTACGGGTTATAATTGGTTTTAAATGACAGATCCATTAATTACGTCAATTCACAGAAACTAGTTGTATACGTTTAAATGGATTGGTATTGATCGCCGCGCCGTTTCTTAAGTCGTTCTTATAACCTTTCATTATTTTTTTAATAGAAACAACAGACACTGAATAAGCCTTTTCTTCGTAATAAAGGAGTAATTCCTATTTCTATGGCAACATATTTACAAATTTGTATCAACAATTTTGGAAAAAAAATCCGTTTGGAGCCTGTACACCATTCTCGAAAAAACATAAGATTCTGTCAACAAGAAAACTGATCTTGAAGACGGTGAAATTAAAATATTTTGGTGACGACTTTGGCATAAATCACAGTATTAATGACGTAATAACCAAAACCAACAAAACTCCTTAACGCAGTGGTCGATATCAATTTCTTTGGGTTATAATTTTTTTACTCCGTAAATTCGATTAGTGTTATGAAGATGGTGAAGTATACATTTATGTCATGACACAATTTAGAGCTAAATTTGTCAAAATCTTACTTACTGCAATGACAATCTGCAAGGTATTTAAAAGGGTTAAAAAGATTTGTCACCAAGTTTTGTATTTTAAATTTCCTGACCAATCCAGGTTTTTCCTGACTAAAAATGGAATTGTCCATGACACAAAAAATGTAAGTGCGTATATTGTTACCTTTTTTTTATAATTTTTTGAAGTTGTTAAAAATATATTAAAACTTACAATTTTTAAAGACATGTTCTATATTGTTGTGACGGATTCATGTATCAAAAAATATGACATTACGCCTTAAATTGTGAACTTTTTTTTTTATTTCCCAAATTTTCATAACAAAGTTAAAATAATTTGAATCTTGATTATTATTTAAGATTAAGCTATTTTTTTTTTGGTAACTTTTATCCTGAAAATGGCGGCCGTCTCGTCTTCGAAACGATGATAGGTTTTTGAATTGGTAAAGTTTTTATTAGGCATCTGCAAGTTCGTAGTAGTAGAAGGTGTGTTTACTCTCAGGCAAAATAACATTTTTGCATTTTTTACCTATTTTGTACAACAAAGCTGTTTTTTTTCATTGTGATTCGCATTTTAATATCTTTAGCTTTTCAGTTAATTTATCCTTTTGTAAACCTATCTGAAGATATACTATATAGTAAGAATGTATTAGTAAGTACATTAATGTGGAAACCTATATCTGTCAGACAAGTTACTTATGCTTGAATAAATAAAATCGTTGCTTGTAGTGCAATGCATTGACAACGATGTTTATTAAATAGTGTCAAGTTGTTCTAAAATTGGCTAAAATATAGAAATTGAGACTTATAATAATTTAAAGTGTAATTAAGTGTATTATTTTTACCTGCTGGGTTCAGTCCACCAGTATTGGCTGGTGCCAAACCGCCCAAACCAAGGGCAGCTAAGCCAGCTAACGGATTTTTGGTCAAAGCTGCGACCTGCAACAAATTAAATAGCACATACCAAAATTAACTTAACAGAATGTGTATGGATTAGGTAGAAACGTCTGTTAAAATATATTATAAGTTATATATGCAGTTTAAGAAAGCTTCAAAAAACAATAATGGCAGACAATACTTGCCCAAAATAAATATTACAGAAATATCTAATTTTCATTATTTAATATTAGTTTTACTGTTTAAGTAAATTCATTGTGAGAATAACAACTCTGTTTAACAGATCCGAGCTTGCAATATTTGGGTAAATAATTCGTCAAGAAAAACCAAAGCACGCGTTGCAGTTCGGTGATATTATAAGGATCAATGAACTCAAGGACTAGAATTAACGCAACGCCAGTTTGTAGGCAGGGTGTTTGGTATAGTAATCTGTTTGTTTTTGTTTTGGAAAAACGTAAACTAATTGCCAGATCTCAAAAATCAAAATCAGGAAATTATCTTGAAAAAGTAATGAAATTATTTAAACATTTTTGTTTTTGTGTTAATATAGACAACATCGATTTAAATATAAACATTTATTGGAACTGTCATTCCAAGATCCGATTGCACCGGCAACATGGTTTATTTGGACAGCTATAAAACAGCCAATAAAAAAATGCGAAATTTTCAAGATGTTACTACGAAAGCAGTTATTAGATATTCAGCAAATATTTATTTACACCGAATAAGAAATAGCTGACCCGATTAATAGCATATGATTTTTAAATTGTATTAATTTTTGTGCTACAAAAAACAAATTTTTAAGTATTTTTTTGCTTTATGTAGTTGAAAATAAATTAACACAAATGGGACACTTGGAAATATGTCGTTTTTCTTCGTAGAGGCCGTTCATAAAATACGTTCGCATAACAGGGTGGGGGGTATCACTTAGTGTGACAAAAGGAGACAGAGGGTCTAAGAAAACGTGACGTTCGCAGTTCATAAAACAATTATTGCTTATTTTTTTTTCTTGACGTTTCAATTTTATTTTTCTGTCACGATAGGAAGTCATTTGTATTAAGTGTGTACATATAAATTATTTATTAATAAATATATTAAAATTTTAAAGTTTATTTTATAAGTACAACAAAAGGGGCTATTTATAGGGAGGGGGAGGTCCATCTTTTGTGACGTAATATTGATAAGGTGCTCGCAAAGAGTATGACGAAGGGGAAGAGAGGGAGGTCAAAAATGGTGAAATTCAGCGTGACGTAGTTTTTGAACCCCATGCCCCATACATGTTAATCAGTAGGTTATTTGAAATTTACACAGAAACAATCACAATGACAAGAGCCACTTTTCTTATACAAATCCTTTCAGTCATACCGTCAATATTTGTCTTAAGTAAAAATGTAACGGTTTTGGCGTGGCGGCGACAACAGAATTGCAGTAGAGATGAAAAAGGAGTAGGAGGAAAATTAGGACGTTAGTGACCAATTTTAGCTATTTAAATTACGTAACATTTCCGGAGAATTCTGTCATACATCTGATTTTTTGCATATAATCCAAAAATTGCTTTCTACGGCAGTGATATGCTATCAAGAGTGTCAAACATTGCTCTTTTGTAAATATGTTCTATATTGTTGTGGCGGATTGATGTTTTATTAAGTTCTTTTTGGGGGTTTACTCGCCAGTTTTTATACAATGGGGCCGCTTCGGTCCTGGTCCCGGGGTATAGCGACTTAGTGTGCTCAGCTCAATTCAGAAAACCCAACAAGCATCTATTGCTTATTTGCTGTAATATTATTCTAAAAATATTTAATTGCTGCATATGTAGTAACACCTTAAAAATCCTATTTTCTTGTTGACTTTCTTAAACAATACAAAGCTTTATAAGTTGTGTCACTTTCCATCCGGGGTGAGACGATTTGTAGTCGTATTTGTGTATACCTTTGGTACTCTGAGATAGTAGCGGAATGGGGAGCAATATAATGGGTTTTTTATATTTTAAAAATTTCACATTTAAGGCACTTGTTTGTCTAGGATACATAAAGACCTTTTTGCTTCTGCCCTGGGAAGGAAATATTGCAATTGCCATAAAAAAGCATCTTGAGATTTTTGCAGATCCGGTTTTTTGATCCCTAGATCATAAAAACCATGGTTTCCCAATTCCGTCGGTTACGGTCTCTCGGTCATTTCATTGGCGTTCTAGCTTAAAAATCATTTTTGAAGCTAGCAGGATGACCACCAAATTTAAAAATTAAAATTCCCCAATTTTTTTTAGGTTTTCCAGAATAAAACACAAAAAATTCCAAGAAAAAAAATTAAAAAATATACTGCCACGAACCAGTGTGAAAAATGTTATCACAACCATAATGATAGGCAGAAACCAGTTGGATGAAAACTTTTATTTAATATTTTTAAATAATAAACATTTTTATTTTACTTATTTGGGAATCTATCTAGACTCTGGTATCTCATTTCTTACACGATTTTTTGTTTTTTTTTTTTCAATTTTTTGAGAGCTATATTTTTTCTATTTAACAATTTTTGGTTATTTTTCTTCTTTCTTTTTTTTCTAATATTTTTTTTTATAACCTACTAAATTTTTTTCATAAATCATTCTTTGTGCTATGAGATATTCCTTTTCTAGATATTTAACCAGATAAGTCTTATTTATTGAAAATATATGTCAATTTTATTTAATTCTAGAAAATTATTATTTTTATCTAAATCAATGTCTTTAATTTTAAATAAACTGCTTATGGCATTCATAAAACATACTATCATATAATAGCAGGCCATGGGGATCTTCCATTTCGATTTTTTTTTTTCAAACATGGTATTAACTTTGCTGCAAATAAATTTAAAAACAATAACTTTGCTTTTAAAAGGCGATCTATAACCGGTAAGGTTATGAAATTTATTTTGTTTAATTAACTCCAACCTGTGGCGCTTTTTTGATGATTTCCTCAGTATTGGGAAAACAACTGCAGATTGCGGCTAACTTGATTCTCTCGGAGGTACAGGTTATTTTTCAAATTCTAGCGATTTCAGCACACCTTTGTATCTCCGTTGTTAGTAAAAATAGAAAAAAATAGTAAAAAAAAATTTATCGGTTACAATTTTAAAGATATAATGCTGAGTTGCTTGTTTTTAAACGGTACAAAATAACGAAATTTATGAAAAATGACATTAAGAACCTGAACATAGGTTTTAATAAAGTCTTTCAGAGACTTTAATCCTTGGTTGCCAACTTCCTCGACATCTAGAGAAATACATCTGTAAAATGCTTGCACTTTTTCCGCCCTCAATATAAACTTTATTAATATTATGTATTTCCAAGTGTTCAAACTCCATAACATTTAAATTAAAAAGTTTCAATTTGGGCCATTTTATTATTTGTGCACCAACATAATTCTTTAATATTACATTTAATAAGTTTCTAAACTAGTACTTATTTATTTTGGTGCGTTGAGCGCATCATAAATTTTTTAAAACAACAGATCAAAAACCGTGTGAGATGGCAAAAATTTAATAAAAATAGCAAGTTTGAAGGTTTTTTGTTGGTATTTGCAATTCTATTTTTTTTTGCCAATTCATTGTGGATGTAAATAAAGATTCTTGGACTAATTATAAATATAATAAAATGGCCCAAATTGAAACTTTAAATTTTCACGAATATAATAGGCGAAAAAAAGACGAATTTTAGGAAGATAAAAAGCTGGTAGTATGCAATTCTTGTTTCTGGCGTAAAAATTTTACAAAATATTGCAAAAATCATTTGTTTCTAAGCCAACTTGTCTTCTACTAAACCAAATGCATACTTAGTTAGTTGAAATAAGGAATGAATATAAAGGGGCAATTAGCTAATAATTTAAAATAATCTTTATTATTTTAATAAAAATATTCAACTTAGGAATTGATGTGTTTATTGCAATGTAGATTTTATACAGGGTGTTTAAAATTTAAATCTCATGAGGTTTACCCTAATTTTTTTACAAATAAGCTATTCTTTCAAAAATGAACATAAGTTCGTGGTATCAATAAATAGGTAATTTTATTGGGAAACAATTATGTAGTTAAAATATACCCGTCCCATTTAAAAAAGGCAACTAAGGGTTATATCTTTAAAACCGTAACTGTATATATAGCTTTAAAACCGTAACCGTAAACAGAGGTGTACTGAAATCGTTAAAATCTGAAAACAATCATTAGATTAGCTCTATCTCTTATACTTTTCCAAATACTGAGGAAATCATCAAAAAAGCGCCACAGGTTGGAGTTAATTAAACAAAATAAATTTCATAACCTTATCGGTTATAGATCGCCTTTTAAAAGCAAAGTTATTGTTTTTAAATTTATTTGCAGCAAAGATAATGCCATTTTTGAAAAAAAAATCGAAATGCAAGATCCCCATGACCTGCTATTATATGATAGTATGGTTTATGAGTGCCATAAGCAGTTCATTTAAAATTAAAGACATTGATTTAGATAAAAATAATAATTTTTTAGAATTAAATAACATTGATATATATTTTCAATAAATAAAACTTATCTGGTTAAAAATCTAGAAAAGGAATATCCCATAGCACAAAGAATGAATTATGAAAAAAAATTAGTAGGTTATAAAAAGATATTAGAAAAAAAAAACAAAAAGAAAGAAAAATAACCAAAAATAAAAATAGAAAAAACATAGCTCTCAAAAAAAAACAAAAATCATGTAAGAAATGAGATACCAGATTCTAGATAGTGATTCCCAAATAAGTAAAATAAAAATGTTTATTATTTAAAAATAATTATCTAAGACAAATCAAATTAACCGCATTCATTTTTTTTTTGAAAATCAAACTCAAGAACGTCTCATCACATTTGCTCTAATAGTTTTGTTGTACTCTGTACAAACTGTGATATCTTGTCTAAACTTTTTGTGCAGTTCTGGTTACTTCTGGCTATCGGTTCTAGAGATCCATTTACTCCTCCCTAGCCAGTTTATTTGGACTTATCTAAGGAAAAGTAAATCACATTAAATTATTTTGGACTTGAAATTAGAATTCAAGGACTTTTCCCAATTTTTACAAAATTCCATGATATTTTCCTGCCTTTTCCAATTTTATTCAATTTCTCTAATATTACCAGGTTTTCAAGGTTTTTTCAGCGAGTGGCCACCCTAAGCTAGAACCTTCACAGAAATTTAAAGCAAATGTTTATTCGAGAGTCTATGTAAAGGGTTATGACATAAAAGGAAATAAAAAAGTTTAAAGCCACAACTGTCAAGCGGCATTACAGAGGAAAATGATATTTTCCACTCAAATAAAACCCAATGTTCATTAAATATTTTATATACAGGGTGATCACCTTAAAAAATCCGAACCCCACAAAACAGCCCGCAGTGACCACTGGCGGTTATTTATCTAATTACCGGGCGTGAGAAGCTTTGCTTAACTTCGCTGATCTGACGAAAAGCGTTGTCTCAATCTGACAAGAGACGTGATAATTGTTAGATTTCTGTTTTACTTAAACATATCATCCTTTTTTTAAATGTTAAGTTGACCTTCTTAAACTGCATTTACCTGCATAAGTACTACACTACCCAATTTCCAGTATAAAGGGCTTAAGAGTCCGCTTAGATGGTGTCAATAAATTCGCAAATATAAAATATTAGATAATATTTACCAGAAGTAAGTTAATCAGATGGTGGCCCACTGTTTTCCATGAAACACATGCAAAATGTGCAAAGAATCAAAATTGTTCAAAATCCAAAAAAATCTTCAAATTATAGTGACCGCAAGCTATAGGTACAAAATTGAAATGCAAAGTACGGTTATTGTTAGCCAAAAGCAGTAAATCAACACAAATTGTATAATATACAAATAATTTTTATTATTACAACTTTATTTTTTTTAAATAACACATTTAACACAAGAGAAATTGAAACTGTTCAGAAGCAGCTAAAATTAGCCTACACTTAATAACGTAAAAATTCAAAGCATGCACAAAAACATTAATTGTACGATAAATGTTAAATGTAGTGTAATATTTAGGCAAGTAATTAATTTAAAAATGCATTATAATTACCAAAACGATCGTTACAACACTGCTGAACTATACAGGTACCAGATTATAGAAAAAATTAACCTTATACAGTGTGTCAATTTAAAATATCTCAAAACAAATGGAAAATTATAATTTGGCAGAATGTCATACAATTAAAGAGAACTAAAACCGTAACAAACAAAAGACAGTTAAATCCATTTTTTCATGGCTACTTCATTGAAAATTAAATGTTTTAAGGTAGACATGACACCGTAGGTTTAAATTTAAAAAACTAAATTTATTAGGGCAAATTTGTCAAAAAATTATACATAAGACGTCATTATGTAAAGATTGTGATATACTATGAAAATAAGAAAAAATATACGGTTGCTTCATTTTAGATTTTTTAAATATTAGTCATTTTTGGTCAAACCAAAACCGGAAATGGTATCTTAAAAAAATAAGAACAAACAGTTGATCGAGGACAATTTGTGTTGCAAGACTGGGATCTAATTTTATTGCAATTTTGGCAATTCTTCACGGAATTTACAATTATCAACATACCGGGTGGTGCATCGTCGGGCGGGATATAGGATATCCCATGTAAATTTTAATGGGGTCAATTATTGGCTTCTCTAATTATTTTGGAAAAAAATTCTATTGAAGTCTATTGAAGAGCATGCAAATCTACGTCCATGGTAAATACTATAAGATTTTTCGGTTACACCGTTTGCGAGTTGGATGATAATATATTTTGAAAAATTGTTATTTTATAATCGCCTCATATTTATGAACAATAATACAAATACCAGTTAGTTGTTTAGTGCTTTATCATTATCAAAAAATCGTACAGCTAAAAGGAGTAACTATGAGTTACACTACTGAACAAAAAAGTGTTGATGATTTAATGTTTCTATCAAGAAAATAGTTACCAAAAGGTATCAGACATGTTCGCTGCTCAGTATCCGAATGGACCGATACCCAGAAAATCAACAGTCGATAGGACTATCAAAAAAAATTTGAGACCAAAGGCACAGTAAAAAATAACTGCAAATGTAAAACGGGATATCAAAGAGAAGAAAATGTAAGAGATGATAGAGACTTGAAAGTTTTATTGCGCGTGGAAGAAAATGAAGGAAAGGTGAGCACAACGAAACTTTAGGATATCATAAGAAAAGATCACTCAACAGCACTCCGGATTTTGAAACGGCATACAAATATGAAATACATTAAGAACTAAAAAATGGGGATGAAATAAGACGACAGCAATTTCGCTTTGATATGATGGAAAAGGCAAACATGGACAGGAAATTTTTGATTTTTTTTTACTGAGGAATACACATTTACGTTAAACAATGAACCCAATCATCAAAATTACCGATACTGGAGCAAAGAAAACCAACACAGATTTGTCAAAACAAGGACGCAATATCCACAGAAAGTAAATGTTTGGGTGGGGATTGTCAGACAACGTATTATTGGAGCATTTTTTTTTATCGAAATTTGAATGCAGAATATTATTTGAAACTACTCAAAGAACAAAATTTACCTACTTTAAATGATGCCTTCAGGAAATTTGGTAACAAATGGATGGCTGCCCGCCATATAATACCCTGGCTGTTCGGGAATATTTACACTATGCTTTTAATAAAAATGTTATTTGCCTACATCACACCATAAATTGGCCAGCCAGGTCTCCTTTCGCCAAATGACTTCTTCCTCTGGGGCAATGAAAAGCAAGATATACAAGGATAAAAATTAACTAATCCAGACGAGTTCAAAAACGCTATTTCTGCAGAATGCAATAAAATTTCAATTTACCAGTTAGCCAATCTAAGAAGACAATTTTATGAACGTCTGGGTTATTGTCTAGCAGCCAATGAAGGAATATTGAAAATTTTTCTTAAATCTTAAATTTATTTCCGATATATTATTTGTAACAGAAGTAATAATGTATTTAAGCATGTAAATATTGTAAATGTCATAGTTTTTGAGATTTGTCCCTTTAGTTTAGTTTAACTCAACTTAATTCCCCTGCATAAATACAACTTTAATCTTTTCGCTGTAAGATTTTTTGATATTAATAAAGTACTAAATTTCAAAATGACAACGTTAATTTAGAACTAACTGGTATTTTTATTGTTGTTCATAAATATGAGGCAATAATAAAGTAACAATTTTTAAACATATAGCATCTAACTCGCAAACGGTGAAATTGAAAAATCTAAAGTTTTTACCATGGACGTAAATTTGCATCCTCTTTAATAAACTTCAATATAATCTTTCACCAAAATTATTAGGGAAGCCAATAATTGACCCCATTAAAAATTACATGGGATTTCCTATATCTCGCTCGACGATAAACATAACTCCTTCCATTTTTTTTTTTTAATTTTATCAATTTTGTGTTGTTGGCGTTCGTAGAAAAAACTGATATTCTGTTTGTTCCATGGTTATTAGTTAAATTTAATTTAAAATAAATTTAATTTAAAACTCGCACAGTATACTAAATAGAATTGCCTACTGTAAAACATCAGATAAATGCAATTTTTCATTTAATTCAAGGACATTTTAAGTGAATACCGAGGGAAATTGCAGATAAAGTCCACTCTCATTAGGTTGAAGAGAATGAAGGGGAAAGAAGTATACCTATATTATGGCTGGAACTTGGCTTGCTTGCTTGAATTGGGGCTACTAAGTTCACTCCCGGTATGGCTTTGATGGTAGTCAATCGCCAGCTTGGTACACTTCCTTTCAAAGCTTACCAAGAGGCGAAGCAACCCTTGCGCATTGTTTTACACCCTAAACTTAGGTTTGGTTAAGAAAACGGGGCTTCCCATATTCGGTTGAGATTCTAATATTGTCCGGCTCTACACCGTATCGAAGCTTCCGACTTGTTTAAAAATTTTAGCTATTGCAATGCACATTTATTTTTTACATTATTTATTTACATCCAGAGTTTACACCCTCGACTGCCGCTTGGTCAACGTCATCACGTGTAATTACAAAAAAGGATTATAGGAACCACTCCAAACTTCGAAACTACACTTTCACGGCAGTCTAAATGGCTGGCGAGTTTCTCCTTGAACTCTGGGGGTTAAATACGCCTTGCATAAGCCGTCTGCGGCGTTTTCAGGATTAGCTCTGTAGCTTTTAACGCCACGTGCTCACTGGTCGAAAATTAAACAGAATGTAGGCTGGAACTTTACGCCTAAAAACGCAGTTGGAAAGTTGGGTTAGCATATGTGTAAGAAATGTTAAGACTAGAAGGTTATCGGACGATCTAAACACCGAGCTAAACACGTTCGAGTTACGGCCTGCCCATTTGCTTAGTAAATGTACCTACTTATCATTTACTAAATACCTCTAAGAGTTACTATATCGGCTGTACTTTTATTATCTCAATATTAAAAAAAATCTTACACTGAACTTTGATATAGTCGTGTTTTCATGCAAAAAGTGTTTTTAAATGTAATCGTATCAGTGAAACCAAATAATTTAATCAGACATGCCAGGTTAAAGTATAACTAATGTATATGTGATGGTTAAGTCTGCTACCAATGTTTATTAACATGATAACCAAACCTTTAACTTTTTTGTTACAAGGTTTGTTAGCGAAACAGGAGAGAAATAAATCACGAGTGTCTCACATAGTGTTTGTTTAACTATCTTTTACGATGGAACTTATGCGGTAACTTAATGATAATTCTTGTTTTACATGACATATCGTCTGTTTACTACCAATATGGATAGATGGATGCAAATAACTTCTCCCTTCTGCATGACCCAAAGCTGCCGTGCTCCTTTGCCAGCAAAATCTGGAAACGAGGTTACAATCCTGATAATTGTTTCGTTAGCAGCAATATCCATGACTGCTGCATTAAAAGTGTGCACGAAGCCATACCAAAAACACAACATAGGCCTATCAGTATCCAAGTTTTTTCGACAGTTAAAGTTACAAGAATACCCCTTAGGAGAAGATTAAACTTTAAAAAAGCCAGCTGGCCAGATTTCTCGCAAGAACTCGATGAAGAAATTTCAAACATTGACCCTATCCCTGAAAACTATCCACGTTATATAGAAATACTACAGAAAGTGTCAAAACGACATATTCCAAGAAGTGTTGCAGGGAAAATTTTATCCCAGGACTCTCTGACAGAAATAAGGATATCTTGGCTCAATACGAAGAACTCTACCTGAGAGATACATTCAGTGAAGAAACAATCGAATGTGGTACAACCTTGATGACAGCACTGAGCGAAACACGGCAAAAAAAAATGGGTGGAAACCCTGGAAAGAATGGATATGTCACACAGCAGCAAAATAGCATGGAACCTAATTAAAAAGCTAGATGGTAAACCGAAATCGACTAAGCCCCCGGCAAAAGTAACACCCAACCAAGTTGCCTACCAACTCCTTCTTAATGGCAAGCCTACCATAAAATGCCAAAAAGTTAAACTGCAACAAAACGCTGAAACAGAAATAAACAATTTCACAACTCCCTTTTCCATTAAAGAGCTAAACAAAGGGGTAAACACTATGAAAATGGCAAGGCAGCTGGAGTCGATGACATGTGTGTGGAACAAATCAAAAACTTCGGCATGGGTACTAATACCTGGATCCTAAAACTCTTTAACAACTGCCGTGAAACATTCAAAATCCCTAAGATGTGGAAAAAGTCCAAAGCGATAGCACTTCTGAAGCCTGGTAAAGACCCAGACGCCCCAAAAAGCTACCGGCCTATATCGCTTCTATGCCACCTTTTCAAACTGTACGAAATCGAATTGGAGACACTGTGGATAAAAGGATAATACCACAACAAGCCGGCTTTAGACCAGGGAAATGCTGCACCAACCAGATTTTAGCCCTTACCGAGCACATAGAGGAAGGTTTCGAGAACAAACAGATTAGTGGTCTGGCTTTAGTGGACTTAAGTGGAGCTTACGACACAGTAAACCACCGAAAGCTTCTGTTAAAAACCTATGAAGTGACAAGGGACTATCAACTTACAAAAATAATAGAATCACTGCTGCAAAACAGGCAATCTATGTAACCCTTGAGGGTAAAAAAAGCCGCTGGCGAACCCAGAATAATGGCCTGGCTCAGGGAAGCGTGCTAGCCCCAATTATTTTTAATGTGTATACGAACGACCATCCAATACCCTGTTACACTAAACATTTTCTCTATGCAGACGACCTAGCAATTACAGCGCAAGGAAGAACATTTTCGCAGGTGGAGGAAAAGCTCGAAAACACCTTAAAAACAATGTCTGAATACTACAAAGAAAACTCACTTAAGCCAAACCCATCAAAAACTCAGGTTAGCGCATTTCACCTCCATACAAGCCTGGCTCACAGAAAGCTGCATGTCGCTTGGAACGACACCATCCTCGAACATACCGACAAGCCCACATACCTAGGGGTTACTCTAGATAAATCGCTGACATATAAACACCATTGCGAGAAAGCCCGCCAAAAAGTATCTGCAAGAAACAACATTTTAAGGAAGCTCTCAAACAGCAAATGGGGTGCAAAGCCCACCGTTCTTAGGACAACTGCCCAAGCACTCTGCTTCTCTACCGCAGAATTCGCATGCCCTGTATGGTCAAGATCGGCGCATGCTAAAAAAGTGGATATAAGCCTCAACTAAACGTGCAGACTGGTAACAGGCTGTATGAAGCCTACGCATGTGGAAAAGCTCTATAGAGCAGCGGATTTTAGTAGTCCTGAATCACGTAGGGAAGCACACGAATTCGGTGAAAAGTTTAAGAAAACCTTCGACGATCGCCATTCCCTATTCGGAATATCCAGTGGGTCTCACAGACTGAAATCCAGACACCGATTCCTCGACAACGTTCTGGATGAGCCGCCCACCAGCTATTCTTTGTCAGAAAAAGCGCCAAATGGTACTGCATGTAAATGGAAAACGTGGAGAATGCTAAACCGTATTAGAACTGGGGTCGCCCCAGTAAAAACCAACCTAATTAAGTGGAACCTCATTTCAGAAACTGACGACAAGTGCGAATGTGGTGCGGTGCAGGCGATGGACCATCTCCTCGCATGCACTGACTGTCCTGCAACTTGTTCTTTGGACGATCTATGGCTAGCGAGACCTCAAGCATTGGACGTGGCTCAATACTGGGCCGAAAAGCTATAAAGCACTCCGGACACGAAAAAGTAATGTAAAGTACTACCAATACCCCTTAAAAAGACAGAATAAATATAAAAATTAAATTCGATGTAATAATAGTTATTTATGTATAAAGGGCTTTATGAAGATGTTTATGCCTCCGAGGGCAAGAATCTTACAAAGCAGAAGACCTTTGGGTCGAGTGTTTGTAAGTTGCCAGTTAAAAGAAAAAATCAAAATCACGAAAGGTAAAAAAAAACATCTATATAGTTGCTAAGCCAACAAAAGTAATAAGTGTTCATGGTTGTGCTGTGTCAAAAATTTATATAAAATAATGGAATTTCCGTTGATTTCAGGCAGAATTGCTGTGAATGCTGCCAAAGCGTTGGATAATCTTATCAAGAAGAAGTCTAAAGACGCCTATGATAACAAATATAAAAGGTTTGGGAATTGAAAAATAATGATATAAAAATTATCAACGAGACGGTGCTACTTGGATATTTCCAAGAATTGGTATGTTAAAATTGATGTTGTAAATGATATTAAAATACTTATTAGGTATATCGATTATAGTCTGGAACATTTACTCATAATTCCATATGGACGAAATTTTCACTGTTAAAGAAGACATTAATAGTTAATAAAAATATAGACATTGAAAAATATAGTAAGTAAGCATCTAATGCAAGGATCCAAAGGATATGAAGCGAAGAAATCGAAAATTTTGACTTGAGAAGAAGTGCTGAAATTCATCTGTGAAGCTCCCAATGAAACTTTTTTGATGTACAAAGTGGCTTTGTTATTTTGTCTATTTGGTGGATGCCGCCGCCAAGAGCTAGTTAATATGTTGGTTGAACATATAGAAGATAAAGACTAATAAAAAGCGTGTCTTCACAATTATTGATGAAAATGAGATGGGTTGTTTAAAGCTACTGAGAACTTATTGGTCTTTACGCCCGACGTACTGCAACATCAATAAATTTTTTTGCGTTACCTTAACGGTCGTTTTTTTCACAGTCAGTTGGGAAGAAGACCATAGTAAGATTTCTTCCATTATTGCAAAATACCTGGGTCTAAGCGATGCGGACAAATATACTGGTCATTGTTTTCGCAGAACCTCTGCAACTTTGTTGGCGGACGCGGGGGCAAACATGACCACATTGAAAAGACGTAGGTTGGAAAAGTTCAGCTATGGTTGAGGGATATTTGGAAGACAGTATGTCTTCTAAAAACAAAATTCCAAAATTGATAGCCAGAGCATTAAGGAGACCATCAACAAATTCTGTTAGTAAAAATCACGAAATAATAAACATTGACTTATCATAAGCCGGTAAATTCGGTTTTACTGGGTCTTTTCATTTAACTGTTTATTTAATAAAAATGATAAATAAGTTTTTTCGTTAACAAAAGTTGTAACTTTGATGAATAATCTTTTTTCAATAATACAGACAAATCAGTAAAAAACTTGCCAAGTCAAAAATGAGTGGAACAAAATTGTGGATAGAATTTGGTCTAATTTTAGATCTCAATACTTTAAAAGACAAAGATATTTGGATAGGAACTTGGCCCTTATTTTACATAAGTGTTTTTGGTGAGATCTTTTTTTTTCTGAGTTCAATAAATGAAAAAAATGGGGGAGGGATTTCCTGTCTGTTTTCTCAGTATACCTTGCTCTGTAGGTAAATCCCAAACTTTAGACTGAAGATGAAGTGCGAAAAATGCTCATTTTATTGTCCCTTAACTCGCGCCTGGTTTGGGGTGTGATTGATAAATGTAGCGCAATTTTCTTTATTTAGTTAATAAAATCTTGCCGAATTTTAAATTAAAAGACCGTTATGAGCTCAGAATCTCAGGTTCAATCAATGCGCAAAAATACTCCCTAAATATACGGTATTATGGCCTTGTTTCATGACGCTCCGAGTAAAAATGTGCAGTTTTCAGAATATTTCCTTTACTTGGGTCCTAAAACCTACTTACATACCAAATTTTACGTTTCTACTCCATCGGGAAGTGCCCCGTAATTCTGATGAGTCAATGAGACAGTCAGTCTTTTAGTCGGTAGTAAAATGGGCATTTTCAAAATCGAATATTTCAGAGATTACTTGACATATCTTCCTCAATTTTCTCACAGGTTTTCAGAATATTTACATACCAAATTTGATACCTTTCTGTGGAACGAGGCCGAAGTTATAATAGGGGGAAAAACATTTCGTGTAAAATAAACAATTTGGTGCGGTAGGCAGAAACTTGGCCTGGCAAGATTTCTGTATCTCCTGAATATAACTTTAGATTCTGCGGATAAAAGATATTGGTGGTAAACAGTCAATATGTGTTTAACTATCAACAAAATATTAAATTAAACATCAAAAGAAATCTTTAAAAATTTAAAAAATCATTTGCTATGAATACCTTAGTTGATATCAACAAATATAAACTGAAAATATTTTTACAAACATCTTAATAGCTATCTATCTTAGTGGGGTGACTTTTACGCACAGAACTGCTAAAACGCGATATCCCGTAAACATGAAATGGGAAGGTTAGTATTTAAGTAACGAATTTTCCGAAGTGATTTTCTAAATATTTATAATATTTATATTTCGTGGTCATTTTTTATCATTTTAGTTTCAATTGCGTTTTTTTTAATAGTTTTGTGTGTTAAAGGTCGTCAAAATGGCATAGGTTTATAACAACTAAGAGTTAATGGATATAGTGTGACTTTTATTTAAGTTTTTTTTAAGGTTTATCTAACTAAAGTAGACCCAATTATAGATGTGTAGAATCACCTAAAAATTACTGGTAACAGTTAACAACAATTCTTTTAAGACACGAAGAATTTTTCAGACAGTATTTTTGGCTCTAATCTTCTTTTACTAAAAAATAGATATGATATATAAGCCCTGAGTTTAATTAATGTATATGTAGAACCTTCTAAAAAACTACATACAACTAATAGCTAAATCCAACTAATTCTTAACACATTAAAGAAGGCATGCTAATTGATGATACTGGATTTCTTACTTTGGGTGAAGGATACAGTCCTGGAGATCCAACAAAGAATAGGTTGAAGGAAAAGAGCTTAAGAGTTGTATCAGTTTATGGTAACAATTTTTACAACTATCACGCTGTAACTGGCCTTTTTTACATTTTCCGTGGGAAGGGTCAGCTACGCGCTAAAACCGTGTGGTGAAGCAACTTTCAAGCTCTCGAACAAACTTGCAGGTTGTCTTAAGGGGCAAAGTAGGGGTCACAAAACCAAAGACATAGGTGAAAGAAATAGGGCAATCACATAGGGTTGAGGTGGCAATCACGACAGGGGTCACCAATACGATCAACTTACGTCTGGTAGCAGGTGCTGTGGCGGGAGGGCCGCGTGAGCCGGAAACGGTCCGTTCTTGAGTTCGAAGAGAGGCGGTGGCGCCTGAGGGGCCACTGCAGCCATGGGGGGCCCGCCCAGCAGCGGATGGTGGTGAGGGGGGCCGTGATGGGTAGTTAGGAGAGGGGAAATGAGAGGGGTACTTACGTCAGCGTGTGCGGGCACAGCGTAATTGCCCTGAATGGTGTACGCCTGTCCGCCGGCTAGGATCACAGGACCGCCGACTTGGGGCTTGGGGCGGTAGGGAATGGTGGCTCCTTTAGGGGGGGACTGAAACAAAAAATAAATACCAAATAATATAAATAATTATTTAAGATTATTTTTTCTGAGGTATTACTGCATATTTTCCAAATTATTACAAAAAAAAACACCATTTTTTTTGCACATGGTAAATATAAAATTATTGTCTTTATTGTATATATAAATTTAACTTATTAAATGATTTAACACTAAAAGAACGTAACTTTTTTTGTTCAAATTTGTTTAGCAAACGAGACATTTAACGTCACTGCCGTGGAATCGTCAGTGTCACGATGTCACAAATTTAAAAAAATATATGAGGCACCAGCGTTAGGACATTATGACATGGAGACATCAACTAGTTTAGAAAATGACACTGTTGGGACATACTAGTGCTGGGCGATGTTTATCGCTTTTAGCATGATCTAATTGAAATTACTAGCCGTGATATCGCTAAAAATGGGATCACTTCAGTTCAGGTCCCGGGGTATAGCGAACTGAGCCTGTTCAGCCTATTGACTCCTATGAACTGGCAGATCGCCTGAAACGGAAAGAAAAAAACTCCAAGAAACCCAAATTACTTATCTACGTTTTGGTGATAAGTCGGCCAAAGTTTATGATAAAACGGCATAAATTTTAAAACGCTGTCAGAATTTCCTAACTTTCTAATCCAAAATTTTCTTAAAAATTTGGTTGAAATTTTTATTTTTTCTTTTAATTTTATCTTGACAACGGTAGCTGACTTACCAGCGACACGTAGATTAGTAATTTTGTTTTTTGGTGGTTTTTACTTTTTTCTGTTTTAGGCGATCTGCCAGTTTATAGGGTCAATCAGACTGAGCAGGCTCAGTTCGCTATACCCCGGGACCTGATCCGAAGTGGTCCCATTTTCTAGCAATATCAGGGCGAATAATTTCAATGAGAACATGCTAAAATCGATATCGCCCAGCACTATTATGTCCCAACAGTGTCATTTTCTAAACTAATTGATGTCTCGATGTCATAATGTCCTAACGCTGGTGCCTCATATCATTTTTTTTTAATTTGTGACATCGTGACACTGACGATTCCACGGCAGTGACGTTAAATGTCTCGTTTGATAAACAAGGGGTGGCACAAGGACTTGGTGTATATATAGATCTACTACAGAATATCATGCTTCCTTCTGTACTGGATCGATTTCTGGAGAGAAATTTTATCTTTTAGCAAGATAAGTGTCCCGTTCATACGGCCTGGCAAGTCGATGAATAGATGGAAGAGCAGCGTATCAGTGTTTTACCGTGGCCTGCACGTAGTCTGGATTTAAATGTTATGGAAAATGAGTTTAGGCCGTAAAATGTAAACGAACTTAAGGATAAAATTTTAGAGACGTGGAATGAGTTGCGAGGGAATCCGGACTACGCCCGGGCTTTGCTCCATTGGATGCCTTGAAGGCTAAACTCTGTCTTAGAAAAAAACGGGGCCGCAATAAAATATTAAATTTGTGTGGAAGGATATTTAAGTTTGTTTGAATTTATTGAATTGTTAATTAATTTATTAATTTGTTAGTTTTTATAAAATATAAATATATTATTTTACCTTTTCCTTTATTTATAGTTATTAAATGTAAAACAAGGTAAAAAAGAGCGATTTACAAAAATTGGCAGAAAAGTGAAAATTTGACAATTTTTTGCCCAAGATTTAATGGCCGTTACGTCCACCCATAATTTTGATTTACTTACAGATAAAGGTTGGCTTACCATTACACAGGGAGTTTCTGATTTTTTTATATTTGTGAAAAATAAAAGAAACCTAGTTGCCCTAGCCAAAGCATAGATTTGCGACAAATATACAGATTCTTTGTATGGATTAAAATCTATTTTCTACTTACCTCGAGCATAACATTACAAATGTGATAAATGCACTGCGTTATAGCCTCTCCAGTTCCAGAGATGGTTACAGCTCTCTCCGTTGAGTTGGGTAACATCTCACTAGCAACTTGAATCGAAGCACCAGTAACTTCTCTGATTTCTTTGATCTTTGAGCCTCCTTTGCCGATTAACGAACCGCACTGACTAGCCGGTACGATGAGTCGTAGGGTGATGGGAGGACGTGGGACACCGCTGCCGCTGTTGGAATTGTCCTGGAACTGCGAACACCACTGTGTGTGGGGAATACCAGTTAAACAACATTGAGAGGCAAGAGTTACTACTACTAATGTGGTCGGTGCAACATATGAAGGGCAACTAAGACTCAGGTTAAAGCTCTTTGGTGTAAGTAAAAGTATATTAAGAGTTTTTTTATTGAAAGTTTTAAAGTCCTCAGATAGACAAAATTAAACGTTAAAAATGCATTTCTAGCAAAAGGAGGTGTTCTACTACTTCAAGGTAAGATTTATCAGCTTTAAAAATAGTTAGACTAAATACTTTAGATCCCTATATTAATTAATTAAAATTATTACTTTTTTGGCGATCGTGTATTTATGAGTATTATTAATGTATTAAAAATCATTAATTAATAGCCATCATTAATGCATTACGCTATATTATTAAACGATTATAATATTGGTTACTAAAAGTACCATTAAACATCTGTACAAATTGGTCACCTACAGAGCTGTCAAAACTTGAAGCATTTTACTTCAAGTACTTTTCGGTAGGAAGTACTTGTACTTGTACTTGATTAATTTATATTAAAATACTTAAACTTTTACTTAATTTTACCAAGTAAATTACTTAAAGTATTTTTCTAAGTACTTGAAGTAAAAAGAAATCAATCAAGTACGCCAAGTTATTCACGTTAGATAATTGCGCAAACAGGTTAAAACAAAAAGATTGCCCGACCTTTGCTGACTCTCAATTCAATTAATTATTAACGGCACCCAGAATGGTAAAATTACAATTATTTTTAAATACCTTTAATATTATAGGTACTTTCAAAAAACATCAAAATATTGTATAAATACTAGCTTCAAAAATTTTGTAAAATACTTTTAATTTGAATTTAACTCCATTTAAAGATACCCGTATTTAAAATTTTATTTCACAATCATTATCTTGCCACTTTTTTCTCTTCAAGCTCTTCTACCAGCTTTAATTTTTTTTTAATACGGAACCAACTTATTTTGATTAATACTTATAATACTAAAATGTTTATGACTTTAGGTACGTGCATTAGTTTAACATACGTTGTTAGAGAGACGAAAAATGATGATTTATTAAAAGGGAAAAACTGCAGAAAATATTGGGTTAATAACTAGTTTTGGGAGGTCACAAGATTTTAAAATATAACATAAAAAATGCAGTCGAATTGAATTAAAAATTATATTAAACCTCCAAACCCGAAAAATTTTCCAAAAAAACAACTTTGGACTTTACAGGTCAAAGTAAATCGTTAAATTATCAAAGTATACATTTTCTTTTGCGCTAATACATTTTATTTGATGTTATTAAAAAAATGCTAGTCAAGTAATACTACCTTTACTTCCAGTACTTTTATTTACTTCAGTTACTTTGGTTTACTTCAAGTACTTTGTTTTATAGTGGGATCATTTTTAAAATGAAAATTCGGTGCCCTTTGAAATGAAAAAAAAACATAAAAAGTAGCAAAAAGATTTAATTTTATTGTCGGTCGGCTTTGCTTTTATATGGTCCATTATTACAGACACCTGCGGAAGCGGCACATTATAAAAGCAAAGGCGCCGCCAAATCTTTTTGCAACTTTTTATGTTTTTTTCTTCAAGACAATTTTCATTTTAAAAATGATCCAACTATACTTTAAGTAAAAACCTTGAGTAGTACTTTAAGTACTATTTAAATTTACTTGGAAAAGCAAGTACATTTAAACGAGTACTTTTACTTGTACTTGAAGTACTATTTAGGAGTACTTTAACAGCTCTGTGTCACCTAAAACCGAAAATAAAAAATCAGAAAAAAAAATATGATTTCCACAACTTAATAACAAAACGATCGCCAAAAAAAATTGTAACTAACTCGGAAATTCATTGGCGATTAATGATCTCAGCCACTCAGCCCTTAATGCGTTCGCTAGGCCCGCGCGTTGAATGGTTTGGACCATTAATCGCCCTAATGACCACATTTGTTTGTTAAATAGCTAGAATTATCTAGGTTATTATTTTATAAAGGACTAAAGAAAAAACTGTCAACACAGGTAATTTTTTTTAAGTGCATGGGGCAAAAAATACCATACAACATATTAAAATCAATCTTACCTCTTCAAATTTTTTACAAATTAATGTGAAAGCTTTGAAAATTGCGCTTGTTGATCCTGTGACAGTCACGATTCTCTCTGGACATGAACCATCTGAGATGTTTATTTTGGCTCCAGACTAAAACAAACATAAGAAACATTGGGGCTTTTTAATATATATTTGTATGTCAAAGGTGTTTAACTTTAATATATAGATATTAAAAATACAATATGATTAATGATACTATATTGAAGTAAGGGACACATTTTTTGTGAACAGTATTTTTGTTGTGTTTAAATTAGATGACAGCATTATAAAGGGTGTACGTTATTAAAAGTGCTTAATTTGTGAACTTTGGTGTTTCTTTCTTTTTTGTCTTTGTCATATAAAATCAGTACCGAAGTACCCATAAGTACAAAATCATCTTAAAAAATCCTAATTTCAATACAGACTATGGCGGTGGCATTTTTGTTTGTCCAAAGTCTAATGGACCATCAACTAATTGTTATACAATTTTATACCACGACAGCACCCAAACCAAAAGAGTGTACCTCTTTTGGTTTGGGTGGGTGGGTGGTAAATCATTACAAAACAGAGGTTTTTTTGTGAAATTAGCGTACAATAATTCTAGGTCGTCTGCATATAAAACTATTAAGAAGAACTCTTGAGCATGATTTAGAAAAAAAAAATAATAAAATAAACTTTTTATTCCAGTTCTAACAATCAGCGTTTAAAAATTTATAAATGTTTGAACACTTTACTTACAATTTTATGCTTTATTTGAAGTTCAAAAAAAATGTTTAAAAAATAAAATTTAACAAACCTTACGACATTGGATTATTTAGTAGAAAATATATTTTGCTATATACCTTAAATGGGTGCATACCATCTATACTGACTTAAAGTAACTCTTTTGTATTAAATAAAAAAATAAGAAATTTTATTGTTTGGATCAAAAAAGGGTCAAACTTAAGAAGCAAAATTTATCTTACATTCTCCCAATATGTAACGCTCCTGACTATGTTTTTTTAATTTATTATGAAAAAATGTAACATTGGACCCTATATTATTCAGAAAACTATGCGAAATTACATGGAATGCTCTTAATAATATTGCGAAAAAAAAACAAGTTTAGGATTGCTACCTTTAAGGGTTCTAGAATCCTAAAAAAGCATTTTTAAGCAATCTTTACTGGATTTCTTTCTTTGATTTTTATGTTTAGAATAAGCCCTAGAAATATTAAACTCGATTTTCAGACCACCCTGTATGTATAGGGAGGCCCATAAGAGAGAGAAACAGTAATTTTGTTAAGGAATCATAATCTTCATAATGTTTTTAAATTTTCCCTAATTTTGAATATTTTTATATTTAAATTATTTTTTAAAAAAATACTAAATGACAAAGAAAGTATTTATTTTAATATTATTAACAGTTCAGGATAAAATAATTAATTTTCAGTCTTATATACTGCTTATCTTGCCGGCTAGACCTACCTAATAAAATTTTACTACCCACATTTGTATTTTATCATTTAAAGAAGATTCGGTCATATTTGTCAGTGTAGTCTGTCAACACCGGACGCCGGAAAAAGCCCACAGAGAGAGCAGACTTAGACTTTTGGCTCTTAGACATCGCTTACTCTTGAAACCCAGTGGTTTCAAAAATACGAAAGGGTAATAGGAATGCGTAGAGTTTATCGCCAAACAGAAAGCTTTGTGTTTTTTTTTACCGTCTCCATTGGGTGTTGTCATTGACTCCTGAAAGACGTTATGATATGAACTAAAATGATCTTCACACCGTGGGTATAATAGCTTGGTTGCCATCAGATATGGTAGAAGGACAGCTTTATTAGAGGTAATATGACAGCCCTCTGGTACATTTAGGAAATAGAGAAACCACATATCCTTCCATATCTTGAGGCGATCAAAAACCCCATTTTGCAACAACACAATTTCAGACTACATATGGCTGGAGTAACCGTAGATTTTATAGATCAACACCACATTTATCGCTTACCACGTCCCCCAAGATCACCTAATTCCCCTCCGGTTTAACATGTGCGTTACATCCTAGGACGCAAATTGTTGAACTTATAGTAGGTTCCTTAAGCGCCTGTGCATCACTTAGACATGAGTTAGAGGTAGCATGGAATGAGATATAGATCATCTCATCAGAGCAATACCCAGACGTGTCAATAAGTGAATAAGAAATCGAAGTCTTTACCACATTATTAAATTTAATTCTGGTATTGATTATCCGATTTGGCTGAACACACCCTACTATTTATTAGCTATTGTATGCTATACATGTACGCATAAAATTAAAAAAACAATGTAAGGTGTCTACCCTCCTTTATCAATTATTATACATAATAAATTTAATTTTTAGACCAGAAAAACATAGTTGTGAGAACATTATTAAAAAAAACCTTAATTTCTATATCGGTATACTTACTTCTTCCCTAAATCGTTTCACAATTTCTCCTTTTTTGCCTATAATACTTCCTACTTCCTGAAACAAACAAAAACATATTTTAATATAATTTTTATCAAGTAATTTTTTTATTAATACAATCAAAATTAGGCAGTAGTTGGAATATCGATTTGCATTGATAACGATATTTTTTTACAGTGATGCTTTGTTACCGACGTTTTAACATCGATATTTACTTTTATATCCTTTTCCTTTCTAGTAGACCTTTACCAATCACCCAGTATTTTTTCAATCAAAAATACCATTAAACCCTTGGTATTAGTTAACAATAATTATTTAAAACCACTAAATTATGTCACTGGTTTTAATTTTATCGGAAAATCTGCTGAGATTCCATTCACGCAAATATAATTTCCAAAAGCCATACATAACTCCTAATAGGATTTTAATATTAAAGAAGCCTTTTACTTACTTAAAACCGGTTAGTATTTCATATTTTCCCCGATATTTCCCAAGTTGCTTAATAATTTACAAAGGATTTAAATTATGTGTTCTGGCTTACAGCGTTAAAAGAAAACAAGGTTGAAACAATTTTTGTTACAAATATACTTCTTCGCATATCTTTTATATTGATTTTATGCTTTGGAATTTTAAAAACAAATATAGAAAACCAATCTTCACAAGGTAGTGTTACCAGATACATCGAATTACATTTGTTAGAAATAGCCCAAAGAACAATCTATATTTAAAAGAAAAGTAAAATATTTAATAACATCAAGACGCTGTTTTGGAGTGAAAGAAAACCATTTAGGTTAAAATTAATATACAGATCCGGCGTTTTACATTATAAGTTTCCGACAAGATTATGAATCAGGATGTACAATTATTTTCTAACATGGATATAAGAGAAACCAGCTTATCAAAGTCAAAATTTAAAAAATGCAGAGCATAAAGATGCCTCCTGATGAGCGTAAAAGCATAGCGTAGAGATCGAACGCTGTAAGAACAACACCGATACGTCACGTCATATATGGCAAACTGATATAAAACCGTGACGTATCGGTGTTGTTCTAACAGCGTTCGATCTCTAACTGTCAAAATTCTAAAGTCTGATTGGTTTATGTTTATTTTGACGTTGGGCTGTCCGATTACGCAAAAAGTTGGATTTCTACTCAAATTAAACATCGTTTTTTGACGTTTGCACAAGTTAAATATGTTATTTTATTTTTGTATTGTAGATTAAACCACATTTTTATATTTTATATCCTAAGTTTACCTCACTGTAAATTATTGTGAGACTGTATTAAAATATATAATAAATAATAAAATATTTTAAAAAATAAAGGTTAGGTTTAACCATGTTTTAACAAAAATATTAATTTTATTTCAAAAATTATGTATATAAAAAATGGGATTGTACAGGCTGTCCCAAATTCGAGCCTCGTTATTCGGATCTCGAAAACTGGAAGAGATATTAAAAGTGCATTTACGCTACACTTTAGGGGTCGGGCAAAAGGACGCGGAGACGGTGGGCGGAGACTAACAAACTCCCACTACCACAATTTTCGTATAACCGCATTAAAAATATTATATTTTATTTAGGTTCTTCCAAATTCGGTGTATCGATGCGATGTTGTTTCCGATTGCAAGCCTACAGGAGATAACGTTTTTCGGTAACTATTTTTCACTTAAATGACATAAATTATACACCATTTAAAAGGTAAGGAAATAATCTATGCCTCTGCTGTAACGGATTTTTGAAATATGAGTCGAGTTAAGGCAAAATAGTATCTAAACATAACCGATTTTAGGGTGACTTTCACTCAGGGAAATATTAAAAACTAAATCCAAATTTAAAAAACTATTACAGCAGAAGCCTAGGTTTAAGTGTTGGCTTTCATATAGTTTTTGAAAATTATCGATAACTTATACCGTTTTTGAGAAAAACATTATGTCCCAAACCCCAAATTGGATCCAATCTTCGCGGCGCGAATGGACTCTTAAGTCGGTTAATATCAAAATGCCCCCCCCTTAAAGTTTAAATATTTTAAATACTTCCGAAGACTTTTGGATAAAACCGAATATTCGCGATTCCATTTTAATTTTATTTGACTTTATTTGAATGGATATAAAAAAATCAATTTCACATTCGCATTGCTACTTTTTATGTTCTACAAGATGGTGTTATTAGATTTACACACCGAGGTTTCGTCTTTTCGCTGACATCAACAACTTTGTTTTTTAAATACGGCTCTGGTTTTTTAAATCATTTTTTACAAGCTTCTGATGTGCCAGAAAGATTAATCTATCGCGCTTTTTCGAAAAAATCATTTGACTTACTGGTAAGATCTTACCAAAAATATATTCGTCTCTCTTTAACACATAATTTCTTATGGATATTCCATTAATATGAAGTTTTAAATGGGTGCGATACATCATTGGTTTTGGGACCTTAGAAGCTTTTAAAATCCGTAATAAAAAATCCAGGACCGTATTTTTTTTTCCAAAAGTTTTCGGAATTATTCGAATTTTTTAAACTTTTAAGGTGGCATTTTAATCAGCATCAAATTGCGCAAATTTGCCTCCATTTTACCCATCTTGTATCTGTTTTAGATTCTGAGATCTCAATGATGGGACTCGAATTTGGGAAACTCTGTACATGTTATCTTTGGTCATATAACCATGTTTTTCTATTACTTGAGCCAGTCTAAAGTTAGTTTAAATTCTGCTTTTCCCAGAGGCGGGTGGGTTATTTTCTAACGTTTATTTAAATTTAGTGGCATTAAGTTTGTTCTCGAAGTATTCATAATATTATACCCGAAACGAATTCGATAAACCTTTCCATATATGCTCGGTAACAGTGCCATATATGTGCTACTTTATTGTTTTTTTTTTAAATCATACTTACTGAACATGAACACTTTTCCTAATAAAACGGCAGTGGCACCGATCCAAAATTGAGTAAAAAATTATTCTTTTCCAAAAAATTTTAATAGGAAAAAAAATTGGAAAAAAGGATACGATTAGAAAACGTAAATTATACTATGTAAAATATAAAGAGTATTTGGCAACAGCTTGATTTTTACTAGCCAAAACTAACAAAAATTAACCAAAAGGAAATATATTAGAAAAATAATTTTACAAAAAAATATTTATTTATTAAATGCAAAATTAATTAAAGGATAAAATGGTATTTCACAATCCCGAAGTAGTTTTTTTTAATTAAATACTCCAATGTATTTCCGTCTTTTTTCTATACTAAAAGAAATTAAAGAATAGCATTACACTGGTTGAAGGCATCTATAGAGAACTTTAAGAATATACCTACTAGAGGCAGACTTGCTGCTTGGCCGGGCGAACAAGCGTGCGAGAGACAAAGAAAAATGGGTGCTTAACCTTTTTATCTCACAACACGTGCTAATCGGTCGGCCTGGTTATACCTCTACCCGCCAACAAATCAGCACGTGAAGCAAGAGACAAAGGTTACACACTTCCACTTGTTTCTCTCTCGCATACTTGTTTGAACGGCCAAGCGGCAAGGCTGCCTCTAGTAGGTATATGCTCAAAGATGGAGACAAAATGTTTAAAATAAAAAAAAGTACAACCCTACTCTACCCCAGAAGTCCTCCATTTTAATATAATAAAATATTTCCTTATTACACTGTATTTTATAAAAAATGTATTTTCTATTTGTAATACGGGGGCAACGCAAGACTTTTGACAGCGAGTGTATTATTTGCAGTACTTGACTGTGGTGTACATACATCACATCCAGAGTAGTTAGCTTTAACGCCACATACTTTTAAGATAAATCACTAAATATCTTGGCAAAGATCTGAGACTGACCCATGCCGCATGTTTAATCTTTTGGCCAACATTAAGACGGTATCAATCTATAATTAAACGCATTTTTAATTGGCACGCCGTAAAAGAAAATATCCTTTGTAAAAATAGTAATCGTCTAACGGATGTACCTAGTGTTTTATTTATAAATATTTATGTTTGTTTTAAACAGGCTTTAATAGTATAAGTAACTTTTTAGAAGGTCGTTAAAGAAAGTAATACCAAAATGTATCAATGGTGTGTTATTATTTTCTGAAATAAAATACAAATAAAATATTTTTAAAATATCTAAAAATAGTTTAGTATTATTACTCTTCATTATTCCTAGACAAATATTGTTGGAGAAATGACTTCTTACTTCTTACAAAAAAGGGTAATTGTCTCGAAAGTTGCCTCTCCTCCGATTTTGACCAAATTTGGTATACGGGGGTTTTTTGGGGCGCTGATCACGAATCTGAAAACAATTTTTTTCGGCAACGTTTTGTTTTCGAGATATTTATCATCAAAGTTGAAAATCAAACTAACCTTATTTTAACTATTCCTCCTTCTTTATGCACAGAATTTTTGATTTATACACTAAATTGGCATACAGTATTTTGTTAACACCTGTTACAAACTTGTTTTTATATATATTTTACAACTTTTTTTCCATTTAATTGCATACCTCCACTTTAAAACCAATTTAGTGTAAAAATGATATATTTTGTGCAAAAAAAGGGGGAATATAGTGAAAATTAGGTTAATTTGGTCAAAATCGGAGTGAAGGCAACTTTCGAGACAATTACCCAAAAAAGAATTAGGTATTGTAAACGTTAAAATACCGCACATTAAGATCTTTCCAGAAAGCCACAATTCCGTCGGTCTGTGGTACTGTTGGCGCTCTAGCTCAAAAACGGTTTTACCGAAAAAGTTGACACTTTGCATGTTTGGGCTTGTGCTAACCTCGAATGCTCATTGGACAGTCTATGTACAGGGTTAGCACCTTAAAAAAAACCCTAACTTTAAGTAAGGTGTTATTTTCTATGCAGATCGGGCTTGCACCGACCTAAGATCTTAATATTATTTGATCTTCCATATACAGGGTGATCAGGCTAACAATTTATAGTTTTCTTTAAGTTTTAAACGGATTTATGCCGAAAAATAAAATTTTGCTTATTGCTAGGGGTTCTATGGACATCCATTAAGACGGGGGAAAATGGATAAATGTCGCAAAGGCAAAATATGTATTTTAAGATAAAACACTTTTTATATTTCATATATATACAGTAATAAATTATATCTTTCATTTTTTTTCTGAATATTGTCAATAGGAAAACATTAATAGCATATTCTTAGTATTTTTAGTGTTTTTCAATTTTGATACGCGCCATTTTGGATCCGCAATCTTGGATTAGCCATCTTGGATTTAAAATTTTTTAAATTTCGATCTCAGATTCGCATCTGTGGTGGCACTACCGCGTTGTGTCAAAGGTGCCGTAAAATGCAATAGGTTTGGACAGAGTTGACGAGACGGGGGAATAAAATGGGTAAAACATCAAGAAACCTGGCACTTAGTACTTAGGCTCCATATCAGGGTTAGCAAGTTTCGGACAGAGTGGTTAAAACCACTGGGTTTAACCAGGTCAAAGCCGGACAAACTGATTTTGACCATTTAGTGGTCAAAAATGGTCAAAACTTAAATGATGCACATACTTTTAGTTGTAAACATATTTAATTCAGTCTTTAAATGTTTAGTTTACATAAAAACAAAAACAGCAAATCAAAAATCACAAGCAATAGTGAAAAATTAACAGGTATATGACACATAACCTATACCTTTCAAGAGTCAAGTTTAGGACCGTATAGGTTTAAAATAAAAAAAAGAAATGATACCTCGAATTAAATTCGCTGTTATAAAAAAAACATTACAAACGTTCCTCATCACTTAAATTAATACAATCGTTTTTAGTTTTTAATCCACTGTTTAAGTTATGTTCTAAACAAAACTAAAAAAAATCGTATTTAATTTCAAACTTGGGCGCTAATTAATAAAGAAGAACAGCACCTGCTCTAACACGATTAAAAAGGTGCGCGTGGCGCGTGTGCTGATAGATAATAGATACATACTTCGATAATAGATCATAGCGATACACGGTTGCCAGGCTTTAAAAAATATATTCAAAGTTTTGACCACTGGTTTAAACTAGTTTGGACGTAAAAATCAATTTTGACCGCTGCCATGGTCAAAATCGAAAAAAAAGGGGTTTTTTGAAAACCCTGCTCCATATAAACCTTCGTGTCATAAAGATAAAAAAACCTTTATTTACACCGCTGAGGTGTCTATACAGAGCGGTTGAAGTAAAATTGTACGCATAAATATAAAATAAGTGGTTTAAATACTCTCTATATCTTTTTATTAACATAGTAAAACCATATAAATAATATCTTAAAATGCTGTTTGTTTATTGCATTCACTAAGGTTTAACGTATATCCATTAAAACTATATTACAGAATTTCATTACGTTTCAAGTGTGAAATATTTATTTATAACTTGATTAAATCAAAACATTTTACCGTGTGTTTATAAATAAATAAATAAATACCATTTATTTTCATTCTTATTTTAAAATTAAAGTATTGCATATTGTCAAATATAACATAACACAATTTAAAAATATACATAAATGTTTAAAAAATTTAAATATATACAAAAAAATATACAAAAGATATACACAAAAATCAGAGATACATTCAGATAAACAAAAATATTACAAACATAAACTTACGCAGTTGACAATTAAATAATTTAAAACCTCTAAATAAACACTGTGTGTTTGTCAAGAATAAAAGATACATAAAATTACAGTCTTATCATATTCACAGGTCAAATATATTAAGATGATTATTTAAAAACGAAAATTAAAAACTAGTAGTTTAGGAACTCATCTATGGAGTAAAAGGATTTATCTAATAATATTCTTTTAATTGCAGATTTAAATTTTTTACAGTTATTAATTTTCTTTAATATGGATAGGCAGCTTATTAAAGAGTTTAATTGGTAATATTAAAGGAACTCCTACCTACTGCTGTTAATCTGTGACGAGGAATATCAAGATTACAGGTTCTTTTTAAATGGTATAGTCTGTCTCAAAGTATATCGTTATGGCTTTTGACGGACCATACCCCAATAAACCTTTAACGATTTTATTACCTATTGTTATTGGGTAAACCCATTTGTTCATAAGGGCAGGGGTGGGCCAGGTATTTCTTGAGTATTAACCATTAGGCATATAAATATTTTGGCTAATATTTTAGTGGCAGTGTTGAATAACCGTTTTTACTGTGGGTTTCGAAAAAGTTGTTTTACGAGAATATAACTATGTCGCGTCGAAATCATTTGTCATTAGAAGCAAAACAGGTTGTGAAAAATGTGTATGAAACTTTAATCAGTAGAGGTCTAATTAAACAAGAAGCTTTAAAGAAACCTGTCTACTTACAAAAACTCCAATATCATCGATAAGGGATATTATTATTAGTGAAGAATTGAACAAAAGAAAAAAACGTAGTGATTTTCAATCTCACCGTATAGACAATAGTGATCAGGACCTAATAAGACGGAAAATATATTGTGTTTATGAAAGCGGAGTTATTCCTACCTTGGATTAATTGAAAAAGAAGCTAGACGAAGACGAAACCAATATAAATATTAGCCGTGCCACCCTCCATAGAGTTGTTTGTAAAATGGGATTTAAATACCGCAAAATAGACAAAAGACAAGTAGTAATGGAATCGCACAGATTACGCACTTGGAGATTTAATTACCTTCAAGAAATTAAAAGATATAGGTTAGAAAACAGATCCATAATTTACCTTGATGAAACATGGTTCGATACACACGACACAGTATCCAAAGGATGGGTTCATTCCAGTCAAAACTGTCAGACGAAGCAGAAGACGGATTTGTCCCAAACTGATTGCTGTTGTCTGCAAAGAATATTAAGGATTCTAGCTTGGATTATCATGAGGATACAAGTGCAGAACTTTTTGAAAACTGGTTTCAAAATTATCTTTTAAAAAATATTCCAAACAACAGTGTTATTGTCATGGATAACGCAAGCTACCACAGCCGTCTGCTACACAAAGCACCAGCTTCATCAAGTTCAAAAACTGAAATCCAGGAATATTTGTTGGAAAATGATATTTATTTTGAATTCAGTTACAAAAAATGCAACTTTTGGGAGTCCTAAATTCATATGCAATTAAAAAACAATATGTATGTGATAATTTGGCTGAACAGGCTGGGCATACTGTCTTACGGTTTCCTCCGTATCACTGTATGTTTAACCCCATAGAGCATTTGTGGAACCAAGTAAAATCAAAGATCAAAGCAGAAAATGTTACACCTACTTTAAGTCCCAGTGTTATAAATTTGATAAAAAATGTAATTACTAACATACCAGTTGAGAGCTGGAAAAATTCACTACAGCACATTATAAAAATTGAGGACTATTACATTTCTATTCAAAACAACATAAATCCTATTGTAATTAATCTCAATGGTGACTCTGATAGTGAAACAGAATTAGATTTAGATATTTAGATTAAAAATGTAATTATGTATAGATAATGCAGTTATAAATTTATTAAAACTTTGCATATATTTAATTTCTTAATGTAATTTTAAGATTATACTTACCTAAATAAACAATAAATTATAAATCTTTATATTATTAAAGTCCGTCCCTAATGTTCTGTCCTTTAATACCTACCGATCCGCAGTTTTATTGCTGTCGGCAGGTATAATCCATAAATGAAGGCAAGAGCTAACACGATATACTTTGAGACAGACTATACTGGTTACTTAACTCACGGGGTTAGGTATATGATTTTAATTTCGACTGTCCATAAACTAATTATATAAAAAGAGAAGGAAAAGTTAAAATTTCAAGTCGTGGAAATAGGTCACGACAAGAAAATGCTCATCTTTTAAATGTCATTGGCCTAATAATATTTTTTTGTTGTATAAAAATTTCCTTTTCTCTACAACAGTTTCCTCAGACTAAGACTCCGTAATTCAGGCTTGATTAACATATGCGAAGTAATACATTTTTAAAAGACTAATATCTATTTTATTACGTAATTGCCATAAGACAAAACAAGATAAAGAAAGCTTCTTCAAGATATAGTCAATCTGATGGTTCCAGGATAGCCTGGAATCGATAAACACCCCTAGGAATTTCGCAACGTTTGTCTGCTTTATAGTTTGACTATTTAATCTGACCAAAAGGCTTTTATTTAAATCTCACAAACTAAAACAGATTAGTTCAGTTTTACCTTCATTTAACACTAAGCCATTGGTATCACAGTAGTTCTGAAGCGAAGAAACAGCACTACAGGCATTTTTAGATAGATTTTAAAATTAATTTACGGCACATACGACTGCTGTATCATCCGCAAAGAGCGAAATATAATGACCATCAAAAATACTCAACGCAATATCGTTAATGAAGATTAAAAACAACAAGGGCCCAAGAAGACTGCCCTGAGGTACACCACTGGACACCATTCTTTTGGAAGAAACATTTAGGAACTCTTTGGGGTCATAAAAAATTAATATCGTAGTATATTTTGTTATGTATCCAGTTTTATTAAAAATTGGTTGGGAATTAACAATTTTTGTGGGCATTTTATGTATGTATATATATATATATATATATATATATATATATATATATATATATATATATATATATATATATATATATATATATATATATATATATATATATATATATATTATTTATATAGTATAATGAAAGATTAAAAAAACAAAAACTATTTTTTAATAACTAAATTGTTCATAAACCAAAGAGAAAACTCATGTGTACCTTCAAAAAAAATCTTAATTACGAAATCAAAAGGAAATGGAAAAATATTTTATAAGTAATTAGAAGACATATAATAAAGCAAAAGAAAAAGTAATATCGTTACATATACCCGACTTTATGAGGACCAATAAAAAGAAAAATTAATTTAATAAATCGATTTATTACATGCCGCGGATGTGAAGCTAATAAAATAAATTGCTGGATATTAATTCGGTACAATTATTAGTTTTTGATTTCTGTGCCAAGACTTTCGATACGATTTTCAACTTTGGCTCCGGTTAGGACACAATACAATTAATATAAATATATATATATATATATATATATATATATATATATTATATATATATATATATATATATATATATATATATATATATATATACAGGGTGATTCATGAGGAAATGTCAATACTTCAGGTACGTAGTCAGGGTCCAAAAATAAACATAAAAGTCCATACAAACATGGGTCCTCAAGGCCTTCGTTTCCGAAAAACAGGGTGTTCACCACACAGCTGACATGTGCTTAGAAGTAAATGGTGGAATTTTTGAAAATTATAAAACCTAGCTTATGTTTTGCTGAACATAATTTAAGAACTATAATTTTATTAAAAATTAAAATACATATTGTTTAATTATATGTTTTTTTTTTTTTTAATTTTGCTAAAATTAAATTAAATGCGTCATATATTTTTTTTTAAATCCAAATATCTCAAAAACAGGTATACCTTTTTGACAAAATGGCAAAACGATTATTTAGTTTACTTAAAAATATAATACAGGGCCGTACCAAAAAGTTGGGATTATTCAAAATAGTAAGACGTGTAGGTGGCACCCCTACAAGTAAGAGTCGTACTTAGATTAGGTTCGAATCCGTCATATCAAAAAACCCTCGGATACCAATTTTTACTCCAATATTTACATTATTATAGATTTTATTAAAAAATAGAAAAATTAAATAAAAACTTTAACATCCTGTATTGCGGAAACGAAGTCCCTGCAGACCCATATTTGTATATAGACTTTTATGTTTATTTTTGGACCCTGACTACGTACCTGAAGTATTGACATTTTCTCATGAATCACCCTATTATATATATATATATATATATATATATATATATATATATATATATATATATATATATATATATATATATATATATATATATATATATATATATATATATATTCAACAATAAACGAATAACACTAAAAAAAGTATAAGACCCATACATGTGATATATGGTTTCCAATGTATTTTTGCCTCCTAAACACAAATACGTGTTTAGGAGGGTCCAAAATACCATCAAAAATGGAAAAATTGTTTTTTATTTTCCAAATGTACACTTATTACTAAAATAACATGAAAAACAAAATCCACTCTCAGAAGTAGTGATGGAAAAATTAACGGTAATAAATATTTGGAAACATTTTCGAAAATATATTAGGAAACTTTGGAAATAAATAAAGATTTTGGAAATACAAAAATTAAAACTACAAAACTTAAAAAACTAAACATTCAATAAAAGTTTATCATAGGTAATATCATAAATGGTCAGATTTGGCCGGATATTTACGAAGCTTAGCTCGAGTAATTTTGGGAAACGAGTTAAATTTCCGAAGTATTTAAAACCAGGCAAAAAATATCTGACTCAAAATCTAAGTACGAATGGTATTTGGTAAGACAATTGCGCAAATGAAACAAAGCTAAAAAGAAAATATTAATTAATCAACAATATAAAATACATTCGCTAATGAGGTAACAATAAACGACACGAGTGATAGTATTGAAAACTCACCCATTTTTTTAGGCAGTAACTTTTATCCGATAGCAAATTTAGTTTTTTTCAATTTATACATGAGTAGAGTTTTCATCCAAAAACCATTAATATAAATAAAAATTTAAGTATTAAAAATATAAAGAAATCAGTGAAATTTCTAAAAAAGTAATTATATCATATCTTCATCGATATCATCCATCACACCTTAAATATTGTATTCAGCATCAATGCCGTCTTCATGAGAGTGCAATTAAACTTTTTCTGCACATAAGTATAAAAAATATATAAAAAATCTTTTTGCTGGTTAAAAAATTCTTTTTTTTTTTCGATATGTCCAAAATTTCCGGGGACACGTTCGGAAATTTCCAATATTTCCATTTACAACACTACTCAGAAGTGATGTGTCACGTGACAAATCATTTTCTTAAAATCAATCGTTTTGCGCCAAATTTGGTATACGGGGGTTTTGGGGGTCGCAGATTCCGAATCCGAAGATTGGCAAAATTCAGAATGGCGGACCAAATTTTAAAACTCCTCCGATTTACGCAAGACATAATACATAGGAGATTTAAGTGTCGCCGATCACGAATTTGGAGTCAGATTTTTGTTATTTTAGAAAAGGCGCGAATGATTTTTGAATATTTCGTTCGCCATATTGAATCCGCTATTTTCAAGATCTGACCCTGGTCATTGTTTAGATATGTGGCTCCACTTTTTTGGGATGTAAAATCAACATGACTAATTTTTTTTTAGTTTCTTAATATTTTTATTCTTAGAGCTCATCAAAAATAGAATAATAAAAAAAAACAAAAATGTCAATTTTTAGATATTTTTTTTGAAATTGATATTTCAGTTTTTAATTATTCGTCTTTACACGTAGAATATGCAACAAATCACTAGAAATTGCTAAACTTAAATCGATGCATTTTATTGACGAAAAACTTGAAAAATACTAATTTTTTTTAAATTTTCAAAATAAAAATTAACACCAATTTTTTTTTTGATTTTACTTAAAAGATTCGTAAATCCGCCGCAAAAAAAGCAATATCTCTATTTTTTCCTTTTTTATGATTAAAAATAGGTGGAGCCACACATCTAAACAATTACCCTGACCCCGAATTCGTGATCAGCGACCCTTAAAACCTCTATATACCAAATCTGGCGTAAATCGAAAGAGTTTTAAAATTTGGTCCGCCGTATTTGACCCGCCATCTTGAATCTTGCAAATCTGTTTTCGAATTTGTAATCAGCAATCCCAAAACCCCGTATACCAAATTTGGCGCAAGTCGGCTAATTTAAAAAAAATAATGATTTCTTTGAGGTTAGGAAAAACCTTCACGTGACACATTAATTCTGAAGGTGGATTTTTATTTTTTATGGTCTTTTTCTAATAAATGTACACTTAGAACACAAAAAAGAAATTTTCTCTATTTTTGCTGGTGTTTTAGATCTGTTTTTTGAGATAAGAAAAAATTGTGACCGGATGGCCAAATTCTGACTACGGATTCGTGTTTACGAGGCAAAAATACATTGAAAACCATATATTACATCTCTGAGTACGATACTTTTCTTTTTTTGTAGAGTTGTGTATTTAAATAATTAAAGACGCCCGAAAAAGGTACAACTCGTTTTGTTTTGAACAGGGCAATAGTAATACGATAACTAAATATTTTCGATGTAAACCCAGTCAACATAACAGGAATGTGCACACCTGTACCGGTTAGCTTTCTTGGTTTATTTTGGTATTATTAAATTACAAATTTTAAAACTTCATTGTATATTATGCTAAATGGTTTTCTGTACCGAGAAAATATGAGTTTGTTGAACTTTGGCACAAAATATTTTAGTTTTCACTACACAAGAATGATGTCTAGACAAATATTAATCTTCTTTTTTGCATCCTTATTAAAATACGGGCCAGAGCCGTTTGACCTACAATAAATTTTATTTAAGGCGAAGGATATGTTTTAAAAATTAATATATATATATTTTTTCTCTAGCTTTGGCCTTACAAACGAAGTGTTTTAGCCACGTAATAATAATTAACAAGATAAAATGTTAATCAAAGATAATTATATAAAGGAATATTTCCTAACCAACATAAATAGACGGGGACACACGCTTCACGCCCAGGGGTCCGTCAGGGCGACTTAAAAAAAAAACAAACAAAGAAGACCACTAAAAAAGGAAGACATTTAAGGGTTAAATTAAGGACGTGGTAAAAAACAAGGTTTTTATAAAATTTTTATTATAATAAAAATTAAAAAAAAAAATTACAGTTTTAAGCTTATTTTTTGTAGGTAGGAGTGAAGAGCATGCATTAGTTCGGGATCGTTTGAGCTAATATTCTGGTAGCCAAATAGGTAATTTAAAATTTTGGAGATTATTATTTAATAAGATTGGGATTCTTGGGATATATCTGACAATTAAAAATATATGGTTAGGTCTCCAATTTACCCATATAAAGGGGATCTGGTTAAATATACATAATATAAATACCTATGCAAAATTACCAACTAGAAATTACTTGAGTACCATTTTTCTAAATGTTTTTAGATGGGTATTTTAACAGATTTAATAAATTAAACCAACTTTAGTCATAAGCCTATTCTTTTAATGCTCTAGAACACCCTGGAACCACATCTTAGTGTTGTTTTTATATTGCAGTTAGAGATGTTAAATTTCCGGAAATTTAACATCGTTCGCAAATATTCCCCAACTTTTTTTTAACTACCGAAAATGGATCTATATATATATATATATATATATATATATATATATATATATATATATATATATATATATATATATATATATATATATATATATATATATATATATATATATATATATATATATATATATATATATATATATATATATATATATATATATATATATATATATATATATATATATATATATATATATATATATATATATATATATATATATATATATATATATATATATATATATATATATATATATATATATATAATTTGCTAATGTGGATATAGTTATATGTAGGTATATATATATTTATTTGTCTGTCCACGTGATTCTGAAGTTACGGCTTGAGCTAAAATCATGAAATTTGGCACAGTGGTAGTCTTTAGCAGTGGCTAGAACCTAACGAAGCCCGTTTTTTGAATTTCGCCCCGGGACAAAAATAGGAGCAAAAAAGTGTTTTTTACCGTTAGCCGTACGCAAGGCGTCTTACGGAGACAGAGGCTACTTAATATTGTCTCTCGCCTGGCGGAGACAGGCTTTTCATCTAGTACAAACATAAAAGGGCTTTAACTAGAGCTCCCACGCTATTTATTTTCGAGGAATAACCAACAGGAAACAAAAAGTAATTCATTTATTTTTTGTTTTAATTTTTGCAAACAGAACAACAGACTCTACCGACAAGACAACGTAACAATAAGTACTTAAAAACAGACAAAACAAAACTAGTTTTGTGTACAAGTAAAAATAAACACCGTACTGGTATACCTATTAACATTTTAATAAACATTTAATAAAGTAAAGTTTAAAAACAATCCCCTAAAACACCAGAATCATTTTAATTTACTGCAATTTGAGGGCCATTTTTGTAAACCGGAGATGGTGCTCCTTATCTTTAGGCTCGGAAACAAATAAATTTTTGCTAGGTAACCACAACATACCGGTATCACTGCATAATTAACAAAGAGCAGCAGGATTTCACGAATTGGGGGAAAATACGGTCATTTTACTCGCGCAGGTTCAGCCGCCATTTTGCTGGGATATGATCTGTCTCCTTTATTTGAAATATAATCGTTTCGTGTGCGTTTCTTTCGTGTTTTGTACTTAAAAATATCAAAGGGGCCGCCAGGGAGAGATCGTGCTGCCTGTTAGTTATGCTGTGCCACAAGTAAATGTTACATGGTTACCTTGCAAAAATTTGTTGAAAACCAAAATAAAACAATTATGGGATTCCCCCACAGTCCAGTCACCTCATTCCCAATTGAAAGATGTCAAAGGCAGATGGCGTTTCAATCATTGTTGCAAAATGACCATTTGTTTTTTTTTATCTTGGGACAGTACTCCAGGCTAAGGCCTAAGTACTAACGTACCGTGGGTATCTGAAGTGTGGTAATTGGAAGTGTATTCACACGAGACTTAAATATTTGAAGATTTGGGAAAAAAGGAAAAACTTCTGTGGATAGCAGGTTCCATAGTTTGGACATTGTAGGGATGAAGGAAAGAACAAAGTGGGGAGTTCGGGGCCTCTCAAGTTGGACTGTAAAAGAAAAAGAATTGTGCATACAACAGGCGCAATTTAAAAACGAAGAACAATACGCGATAAGTTACGAAATCAGCAGTAAGATGGAGATAGCGTCAGTAATTTAAATACGAATCTTCGGGCGAACATAGCAGCGAATTTTCGCGAATATTCATGAAAATTCGCATTGTTCGCTTGAAAGTTATTCTGTAGAATCGTTCTTGACAATTCGAAAACGGTTCTAAGTGTTAAAGGAAAACAGTTATTGGTTTTTTGGTCTAAAATTCCGACATGGGCGTATCTTGCCGATATTTTAGAAGGAATCAAAAGGAGAAATTATATTAGGAAAAAATGTAACTAAAACGCGTGTTGAGCAGGTGTAAAATGCAAGAGATTGTGTAAATAAGCGTACAGGGTCTTTGATTATATTAACGTGGCTTCTAGAGTCTTTATTTTTGAAGACAGAAAAAAATGTTTTATATAAAAATTGTAGGTTTTTTTCTATATTATCTTTTGAAATTATCAGTAAAAAAATATCGCAAAAAAAAAGGAGGAATATAGGCAACTTCGACTTTTTTAAATGGAACACCCTGTATATTATGCGCTACAATAAAAGATCTTTTTTTATTTCAAATATATACATTGATGATATTTGGATAAACCATTTTTGAGATATATAAGCTTAAAATATAAATAAATTGAAAAAAATATATTAGTATCAAGAAAGCTATGAAAACAATAAAATTGTTTTAATAAATTTGACGTATTGATATTGTAAAAAAGTTGAAATTTATCATTTTAACTATTAAAAATAGTTTGTATTTCTTTTTATCGATGGGCTATTCAGAAGAACAAAAAATCGCTATAATGCGTCTTTTTCATGGTAACAATAATAATGTGACGACAGTGCAAAGGGAATATTACTTATTATATCCTTAACAACTGGTACCATCTATAGATACTATTAAATACATATTAAGAAAGTTTATTGAACGAAAATAAAAGAAAAGGACTGCAGCACGAAATGAAAACAAAGTTTTGGATATTCTCGTTTTTTCAGGACAATTATTATACTTTTTCTATTTGACTAGCACTAACTACTTTTAATAATTTTAGAAAATCCTGAAATACTAATCTCGGATGCGGCATCTGAACTTAATAAAACAGATAATAAAATGTATTTAACCTTAAAATTTTACAAATTTTATCCTTATAAATTTATGTCCGTTCAGAACCTTTCCGAACAACACATGCAGGACCGACCTAAGTATGCATTGAAAATAGCTAGGTTTATGCAGCAGGAACCAAAGTTTTTAAATAAAATTCTATTCACCGACAAGTCGTCCTTTACTTTAGCAGGAATATATAATCACAAAAATAACCATTATTGGTCCAGAGAAAACCCTCACCAAATTCAGCAACAAAACAATTTTATTGTTTCCATGGCTTTCTTGATAATAATATGAAACTTTTTTGTAATTTATTAATAATTTAACCTAAAATATCTCAAAAATAGTTCATCCAAATATCATCAATGTATATATATATATATATATATATATATATATATATATATATATATATATATATATATATATATATATATATATATATATATATATATATTTAAAATCAGAAAAAAAGATCTTTCATTGTAGCGCATAATATACAGGGTATTTCATTTAAAAAAGTTGAAGTTGCCTATATTTTTCCATTTTTTTTATTGCGATCTTTTTTACTGATAATTTTAAAAGATAATATGGAAAAAATCCTACAATTTTTATATAAAACATTTTTTTCTGTTTTCAAAAATAAAGGCCTTAGAAGCCACGTAAATATAATTAAAGACCCTGTACGTTCATATTTTTTATTTCAAGAGTCAAAATTTAAAATATATACTTGTAACTTAAATTATATTCGTTGTAAAGGGTTTGATATTGGCAACCTATCTCATTGTCATTGGCAATGGTTACCGAAAAGATGTAAACAAATATAATAACCAGTTTAAATCAAATTTGGTACGCGCATTGGCTAGAAAAAGATCAAAGATATTTCTAATAGATTGGAATAGACATACCCTTTGTTAAATTTTATTTTGAGGTAAAAAAAAACTAAACACTATTTTTTATTTATTTTATAAGAGAAACAAAAACTAGAAGTTATACTTTGCAACAAGAAAATAAATTGGCTCTCTTCCGAAATGCAATATATTATTTTTTACTAGACCTTACATTTTTAAAAATTTAGTTTGCTTAGACTGGTACTTTCATTAACGGATAACTTTATTGTCTGAATAATTTCCATGGATACAATTGTTATAACAATTGTTATTATGGAATATCCACAAATAATTTTATTCGTTAATGAAAGTACCAGGACTTAGACATTTTATAATTTTCAAGATATAAGGCTTATCTACTAACAGAGCGGTATCTAGGTATGGCCGCGCCCTTGGCGGGGCTTAACATTTGCGCGCCCGCCCCCCACACCGGAGGATTTGGGGAGTATGGAATACCCCCAAAAAAACGGGGAGTCCGGGGGTTTTTCCCAGGAAATTTTACAAAATTAAAGTGCAAAGTTGTAGGTTTAGAGCTTTTTGATCCGAGAATTTCGATTCTTTAAAATATCAATTTTATGGTGGAATTTGTGTCAAATTCTATGATTTCTTTATGTGAAAATATTTACCAACTAGTGAAAAAGACATGATTTACACAAAACAACTATACTGTTTGTATTTGACTAAAAGAAGTAGAATGTACTATGTAATAAACTATACATCCTTATTTGCGGATGATTAAATTTTCTCAACAATAAAATCGTAGCTGCAAAAATACTGTGCATAGCAGGCCTACTAAAAAGTAAAATTTATACTTTAATAAATTAAATAATATGCAACAAAATATTCGATTAAAAACTAATATTACAAGTATTTACATAAACTATTTGAAATCTTTGCTATAAAAACATGCAGAAATGTTGAAAATATATATATTAGCTGTGAAATAAATTTACAGTATGTTTTATTTTTAAAAGTCTATGACACATCAGAATAAAACTAATTAAAATGTTTAATTTTTCCTAAGCTATTGGTAAAGAACTAGTGCTACCTTTCATTTTAAAATACAAAATTATCCGCAGCTTAAATATTAAAAAATTCAAAGTTACATTCTCGCAGTAGATATCAGGATAAATTGATATTTTATTAATACCACCGGCATACAAAAAAAGTGGTCTGTGCATTTGACCAAACCCATCCATCTATATGTATTTTGATGCGCTGAATTCAAATCCGAGGTCAGTTTGGCCCATACATCATCAAAATTTTAAGTAATTGCCAAAAACTGCTAAAAATGGTTAAACATTTCAGAGTTCAATAAAAACGATTTTTTTAATTGAACTCGATTAAGTATGTTTCTTATGTACCTCGATACCCTGAATCTAAATCCAAAGTCCGTTTGGCTGTACACCCTTCAAATTTTAAGTAAATTGCAAAAAAAAACGCTAAAAATCGCTAAAAATGGTAATTAAAAAAAAATTAGTTAAACAAGATCAAGTATGTTTTTTATATACATATTTCAATACGCTGAATCCAAATCCGAAGTTTGTTTGGCCCGTATACTCTCCAAATTTTGAGTAGATTCCGAAAAACTGCTAAAAATGGGTGAAAATTTCGAAAAATTGCAGTTATGAGTATGAAGAAAATTTTCTTAAACAGGATCAAGTATGTTTCTTATGTATTTCGATTCGTTAAATCTAAATCCTAAGTCCGTTTGATATGCCTAAAAAATGGGGTAAATTGCGATTTACTCAAAATTAAAAGTATTCGATGATGAATCTAAATGCAAAGTCCGTCTGGCATTAACATTTTCTGTGATCAAGCAATAATTTTTTTCATAACTGTATTTTTCCAATTTTTCAAATCTACTAAAAATTTAAAGGGTGGACAGCCAAACGAAATAGTTTTATTGAACTCATTAAATTTTTTAACCATTTTTAGCAGTTTTTCGCAATTTATTTAAAATTTTGAGGGTGTATGGGCCAAAGGCCCGGGGCCCCCCAAAAAATACATATAGCGGAGGGGTCTGGTCAAAAAAAACCACTTTATTTATATACTTACTTATTTATGTCTTAATATATTAAAAATAATTAAATTAAGTATCAAATTGAATATTTTTTAAAATTGTTCGTTGAATTTTTATTTATTTAATTAATTTTGTCAAAAAAAATAATAATAATAATATGACCGGTACTGACAATGAAAAAAAAAATCATGGCCATTTTCGCCCCTTGGCCCCGGGGGGCCCGTCTCCCACCCCTAAATCCCCCCCTTAATAATAAAAAAAAATAATCCCCCCTTAAATTGGGAATTTTAAATTTTATATCTGGTAAATGGGAATCTGTAATTTTTTAAATTTAAAAAAAAAAATCTATGAAACATGTTCCATCCTGTAACAAAAATGTTTGGATGTAAGGTCAGGAACCTAATTTATTACGGGAAAATTTACCTATACGCAACAAAACAAATTACTAAGCTAAGTGTACTTAATTCCTTTTTAGATAAATTAATTTTAAAACATAATTGATCTCAATTATTTATAAGTATCCGTTAAGCACAATTATTCTTATTAAGGAGCAGTAGTCAACACAAACGTACGAAAATGGCTGTGTTAAAAAATATCTCCACTTTTAATTACCACAAAAAGTAATTATACTAAAGTTTTATGTTTTAATGAAGGTAAACAAAAGAATAACAACTTCTATGATTTTAGATTCTTGCACGATTTGTAAGCTCACTAGTTTTTATTTGTATGAATAACCAATCACCGATAAAAATTTGGGTGGAACAATTTTCATGACCGTGGTATCAAATTATTCGTTTGAACAAGAGCTTCTAAAAACTGATGATGTTTTTAGAAATTCAATATGGCGACAGAAGGCGAAATTAATTTAAATTTAAAATTTTTAAAATTAATTAATTTAAATTTAAAATTCTGTTTACCTAAAATACGTTTAAAATAAGTGTGGGAATCACTAATACTATAGAAAAAAAAAAAAAAAGGATATAATATGGACGACACATTGTAAATGTGGTCGGATTTGTGCCAAATAGTTACTGCGGGGTTTTTGTGGTCCTAAATCACAAACTGGTCAGAAATGGAAAATATTAATATCCAAAATGGCGAATCTAATATGGGGGACCTACTTTTTGCCTTAAATTTCTTTTACCATGTTCCTAATATTAAAATCGTAATTCGAGAGTTTTCGGGGGCGCTGGTTACAATTTTAAAAATTTAAAAAAAATAAAAAAAAATTAATTCAAAACGGTGAATAAAATATGGTCGACTTCTGGAAGAAATTTCGTGTATACTATTTTTTAAATCAAAATTATTAGTCAAGGGTCAGAATAATAATCAACAACCTCAAAAGCTCTTTGACTTACAAGTTTGATATATAATAAAATACATAACTAGAAAATGGGTTCACTATATTGAATACGCCATTGTAGAAAAAAAAAACATTTACGATTTTTATATAGGAAACATGACAAAAGAAGTTTGAGCTAAAAATAATATATTAATTATTTTAAATATT
>JAHBCN010002245.1:106774-161561 GCA_019359885.1 Listronotus oregonensis
CTTTTTTAAATTATATAAAAGCTTATCCGAGGGTAAACCCCTATTTTAAAAATTAAAAAAAATCTAAAAAATATTGAAAAAAAAAAAAAAACTAACAATTTTAAAATCAAAAATTTTATTACTTTTTTTTTTTTTTGAAATATTTTTAAAAAATTTAAATTTATTCAAACATCTGTCGCAGGTAATAAGATTATTTTTTTTTTTATTAATCGGTACCAATAAATGTCCTGGGAAATACATAAAATTTTTTTTAAATCTATCCAATAACAGGTTTAAATTAAGTAATAAGACACCTGTAAAAAAGTTAAAAATGTCACCCTACTATAAATATTTATTATTTTTAAAGTTAAGTTATTAAATATTATTTAAACATTTTTTTTTATTTTATTTTTTTTGTCGGACAGCCCATACCCATAAAGTGTTTGATTGGGAGTATGTAAACTAAGGACTAAATCTTTTTATGACATGTAACCTGGCGACCGTTTAAAACAGGGATTCGACAGGTAAACTGAGGTCCAAATTAAAGATGGTAAAAATTACAATATTCCAGGATGAAATTATTGCGGCCCATAATAAATGCCATATTAAAAATTATTAACATTTTGTTAATAATTTAGACAAATTTAAAAGCTCTTAGTTTTGGTCGGTCATAGTTAATTCTGGTTAGTTAAAGCAGCTTTTTATTTTCCCAATTTCAAATGCCCTTAGTTCTGATCGGTCATTGTTAGTTCTGGTTAGTTAAAGCGGCTTTTTATTTTCCCCAATTATATTTCAGGCGTGATAAATCACTAGAAGGAAGAACAGTAAACTTTTCCGTTTAGGCCACAATTCTGCCACTACTATGGATACCTGGACACACCAGCTTAGAGGGTAATGAATCCGCAGACCTCCTTGCACAAAGAGAAAATCTTCGGTACTGGCATGGACTTTCGGGTCTCAGACGGAAGGGTGTTATACCCACTCACTTTAAACCTACCTACCTACCTACAATTCTGGCATGGCATTTGAATTTTGGTCCTTAGTTTACCGGTGTTTTGGGAAAAGGGTTAGCCCCAGTTTACCTATGGTTGTTGAGGTACCAAATTTTAAAATTTAAATGGTCCTCAGTTTAAAAGAGCCAGTTTGATTCAGCAAGAACATATTTAGGTAAAAAGAGTTTGTGTTACAGTGATTAAGATGATACAGTGAAAAGTCTAATAATCATTTATGACTAATAAATTTGGAATAAAATTAAAATAAACAAAAAAATTCAATTATAGTAAAAAAACGTGGTGTAATTGCTCTTAAATATTACAATAATTATTTTATTGGTACCAGCTATTTACAAAATAAGAGTATTATGAAAATACAGTAAATTGAACCCCCACTTTTTTTTACTATAATTTTATTTTTTTTATAACTTATAGTCCAGTAAATAAGGGACAAAGCTGTAAATAAATCTGTACAGTTTTCCCTTGTGGCCAATTTTTGGTCTTTGAGGATGCTTTCGAGAAAAAAAAAGTTTATCAACATTAGCAGGTGGGAAAGGGCTAAAAATGGCCCCTCAAGGCCCGAAAAATGGGTTTTCCGCTAATATATGCCAAAATATGCGAATTAGAGAATTTTTGTTACGACAAAAAATGAAGATCGCCTTGTAGTCTACAAAAATGATTCTTATAATTTTTTTCGAAAAATCGATAGTTTTCGAGATAACGGGAACCAAAAGTCCCTTCATTTTACCTCTAAAAGGCCGCTATCTTCATGGATTTACTTATAAGCGGGCGGACGAATGGAACAACCATTACTCGGGAAATAATGAACATTTTTCAATCACTTAAAGTCCATCGAAATGGGAAAACCCGTACCTATCATTGCATATAAATTTGGGTCCATTCTGATTTTTCTAGAATATTAAAAAAAGCGGTCAAAGTTTTTTTTCACAATATTTTGAGAGTATCTCATTAATTTATTGATATTTTTTGAAAAAAAAAGGTAAGTTATTAACATTTATTTTTTATGAGACCTTAGCAAGTGTTCAATGATCTCAGAAAATTTCCTTCACCATCTTTCTAGCGTTTTGATAAAAATTGTTTTGCCCATCTGCATTTTTTAGGTTTTCGGCTATCTAACCATGTGGAATGTTATGGATTTTCGATGGCCGTTTTTGCGAACAATATTGGTTTCGAAAAAATGGTAAGAACCATTTTTGTAGATTTCGAGGTGACTTTATTTTTTGTCTAAACAAAAATTTTCTAATTCGCATATTTTGGCAGATATTCGCGAGAAACTCATTTTTGGGACTTTGGGGGGCCATTATCAGCAGGTTCCCACGTCGGAATCGTAATAAACTTTTTCTCGCTCGAAAGTATCCGCGAAGACATAAGATTTGCGCCACAAATGAAAACTGTACAGATTTATTTAGAGCTTTGGGTACTTTCAGGTCTCCAGTTACTGGACTATTAATTTTTATTTTAATCTCAATCCAAATTAAATCATCTGAAATTACTATTTTTTAGACGTTTTTCTCACCGATTCTTTAAGTGTAATGTGGACAGGTGTCATTAATGTTTTGTTGTACTATCGCCGCGTCATTTTTTACCGACTTGGCTCTAATCAAGCTGGCCAAACCTGACCTACAACGTATGACTTTGCGATCCAATCGACCTTTATTATAGCTAACAATGTAAAGCAATTATCAACTAATTGATGATTGAAAAACAAAAAAGATGTATCATTAACAACAATAGGAGAGGTATTTAACTAATAGCTATGTACACAGATTGCTTGTAATACTAATAAGCAAATGCGTTAAAAAGATTGGTGTACCGTTATTACATACATTCAACTGACAAGGTGATAATTTATTTAAAAATGAAAGAAAATATGTTTTAAATATACCAAAAAAAAAATGAAGGGTACAGGGGAAAACGGGCTAAATCATTTTTTAGCGAAATATCCGACAAGAACGCAATATGTCGTAGATATTTAATAAAAAACATCCCGTACCAGGGAATAACGTGATAAGTCCGTGCGGTACCGAGCAAAAACGGGCTATGTCGCGTTTTTACCTGTTATTCGGCAGCTTTGCTCACTATTTGAAACGCTCTTTGATTTTTGTCCAATACCAATTTCGGCCGAAAAATTTATCAATTTGCAGATTTTTTAAAAGTTCTGTGGAAAAGAAGCTCAAGATTATTTTACCTCACTGGTGCATAAATAACTGGGAATATGGGAAAATTCGTTTCTATAAAAAAAAACTTTCAAAGTAAACAAAAAAAGAATCTAGCTTATTTTCTTATACTAATCAAACTATTAAGTTTTTATTTTAGGTGATCAGGTTCATGTGAGAATACCGAAGATTATTTTTTAGTTCAGTTTCATTTCACTATATTAGTTATATAGGCATAACGCTGGATGTTAAGTGAAATAAACATACTTCACAAAACAAACTTGTAATAAATTCAGGAAAAAAACCGGCTAAGTCACGGCCAGTTATTAATAAATTGTTGGTTTTCCTATCAATAATTTTTTTAAATGCTTGCAGTGTATGACCTACAGATCTTAGATAGTTGGGACACATAATGGTAATAAGAAAATTTTATCAATACAAATACTTTAGTTTTTGTAGCGTTTTGAAATTTAACATTGCTTTTTCCTTTCTCAAAATCATAAAATTTGATTTAGCCTGTTTTTTGCCTGTACCCTTCAAATGGTTTTCTTTTTAAATACTGATCTTGATTATAGGACCTTATAACTCGTAACCAATCAGTTAATGTAACAGCTGCATAGAGTGGCATACAATTATTTTTTGTTTGGGTGTTTCTTGACTTACATTGCAAAGTAATTATCACTAAAAAAATATGTTAAAAATACCAGTTTTTTTTAAGAGTTGCACCAGCTTAGATGGAAGAATTAGTATTTAGTTTTTGATATCGTGTCTATTGATATGACAGTATTTATTGTGAAAATTTGCAACCCTTAAAATTATATAGAAGTATATTTTTCATTAAGATAGTTCGATGAACACAATAGCGCATCACCTAGACACGTTTAAATATAAGTTTAATTGTTTTGTTGTCTTATTGGTTCTTATGGATACGTACAGTGATACATCAGTAAAAAAGTAAAATCGACTCTCTAGCCCCAAACTACCTGTGCCCAAAAGATTTTTTTTTTAAACCTAAAAAAGTTTGTATTCTTAATTTAAAAAATTTACTGCAAAATTATCTTAAGACTTCCCTCGTGGGAAGAAAGTGTGTAATGCACTAAAAAAATTAGTAATCTTAAAATTTTTATTTGTTTAAAATTGGTGTTCTTTTTCTGTCATTGTTGCCACCCTAAGAATGGTTTAAACAACAACCATTTTGGATTTTTATTAAGTAATTTTACTTCATAATAAAAATAAAATCCAATAATTTGAGGAGCGTAGCGGAATGCGGGCGGGCAAATAAAATACCACTATCTTATTTTTTCTCAACGTTTCGAGGCTGGATTTTTTTTTTTTTTTGTTAATCTTTGGACAGTCCACGAAGGCTTGTCCTAAGTACTAACGTACCGTGGGTGTCCTGCCACTTTTTCAAGGGCCAATACTTTATTTAGTGGTAATCCAGCCACGAAACATTGGGAGAAAACTCACCTATAAGACTGGTAATTAGTTTTACTGATGCTCCGGCTTATTATTTAACCAAATGCTTTAATGTGTTTTTAGGAGAAATTCTTAATTTTCAAAATAAATTTAGTATCAAAAAGACTCTACAACTGGTTAACGAATTAAATCGTACCATGTCACTTGATATTGTTAATTTATTTCAAGCATTCCTAGAAAGGGCGTTCTGGAGATTGTAAGTGGCACCACTTCATAATTTGGGTGAAATGTTAAGAAAAGCTGAGACAGATAATATTTAAAAACTATTACAAAACTGCCTTAATTGGGACTTTCAGATTTAACAACAAAATTTATAGAATGGTGAAAGGTTTACCGATGGGTTAAAGCTTATCGCCATTTCTGGCTGAATTTTTTATGTCAGATTTTGAACACAACTTATTATTTAAAAAACACTAGTCCGCTATTAGAAAACGTTTATTTTTAGCGAATATATGTAAATGACACTTTTGTAATTTGGACGGAGTCTAAATCTATGTAAATTCTTTTTTGGATCTTTTAAACTCTCTACATAACAACTTTCAATTTACCCTGGAAATTGAATTAAATAATACACTAAATTTTTTAGACCTTTCTGTTGTGAATTTATATAAATTGTATGTTTTTAGTGTTTCGACGCGGTTTACCCTGTGCTAACCACTTACTCATAAGTTTTAAACATTTTTTATTTTAGATATAAAACAGACCCTAGATATTGGTTGTTTAACCAAAACACATCGAGTCCCTTAATAAATTAAAGCTTTTTTGTGAAGATAAGGTTTTTTATTTATAACAAATAATATTTTAATAATTGCTTAAAATTGTATTTAAAATCAATAGCGCATTTAATATATTCAATGAGTGTTTTGACAATGACCCCATAAAGTCAACTGCCTAATATTTACGAGTAAATTAAAGCTTGATTTTAAATATTTGGGAATTATTTAATTCCCTTATTTTAAATATTAAAACAGAAAACGAGTGGGTTTAAAACATAATATTTTACAGAAGGTTTCCACAACTTAATCAAGTAATTAAAGAATATTTTAATTTCTTGACCATAATACTAAGTAGCTTGGGAACAAAAGAAACTCATATATATATAAGGCATTAAGGGTTAATTTTAACTATTTATTGTAAAACACTCCTTATCTGTTGGGGGCCATTCAAGTATTATGTAAGCAGATTTATTACAATTATTTACCAGCCTCCCTCCCCATATCAGTGAAAGTAAGCAAAGCTCTTACCCCCCTTGCATGCTTACATAAACATTGGTATATGCATTTTTCTTTTAGTTTGTAGGAATCCCTGAAAATGAGTATCATTTTCAAGCATAGACGATGTGTGGGTTCTCATATGTGTAAAAAAGTAAATAACTACTGCTGACGTAATCAGCATCTAGACCCCCCATCCCCCATGTCATCAAAAATAAGCAAAACAAAGACCCCCCACCCACTTTATAGTGCTTACGTAATACTTAAATGGCCCCTTAGGTAAGAAAAAAAAAGTGCAAATCGGGTATAACACCATTATAATAATATTTATCTATATTTTTTTCTTTTGTTTGAAAATGCAGTTACCTACCTAAAACTTTTAGAAAAAAATGTCGCTAAGAAAATAAGATTAGGTATTTAGTGTAAAAAATAATGGCAATTTTTTCTTTTTTTTAATTATAACTGATCTATTTCAATCAAATTCAAATCTTTGTTAGTGGTGAAGTTGGAGGGAAGCTTGAATAGAAGATCAGTACTTTATTGTAATGCAATGACAGTTATTTCTAGAAAAATAGCGTTATAAGTGCAAATTCTATGCTAATTAAATCACATATGCTATAGAATCAGTCGGAAGAAGTTTGTCTACCGATTTTTTTTTTTTTTTTTTTATATATTGGACTCTAGAAAGGACTACAGAAGAGAGATTTATAATTTTATGTCTATTTTAATTATTTCTATTAGAAAATGTTTGTAATTGTAATATACTAAGAAACATATTATTATGTTTATTATATCTGGATACCGAGACCATAAGTAACAAATATTAATGTATTATTATTTCACCCAAAATCTTTGTATATGTATAAAAAAAATTGAATTCAATGATACAAACTATTAATAATCTATTAATAGTCTTAATCATTAAGAAAATTAATGTTTTGCTTATTGGATGTGAATGGGGGGAGACACCTTTTTATGCCCTCAGTCCCTTAATCAGTACCCATGTTATAAACCTTTACCAAATGTTGTAACTGTTGTAACTTTAACTCATATTATTTTTAATTAGTTTCATATAACCAGCTACTATTTTTTATTTTTAAAACTAATTTTATTTTTGACATGTGTCCTTTTATTTAGTATTAGGTACATAGAAAAGTTTTTACACAACAACTTAAACAAGTTGAAAAAAAAAATTGGCAACATTTTGTGTCTCTAGCTAGTCCCAGCATTATTTATATTAAATTCTGGGGTCAAAAAGGTAAAACATGTTTTTTTTGCCTTTCAAATTTTGAGACATTTTTCAATATTTTTTCTTAATATCAAAAAAGTAAATAGGTATAAAAAAAATATCTGTTCTATTTTTAAAATTAAAACAGTACTGTTGATTAAAGGGTGTGGGTCATGCTGCTAACATAGAAGAACTAGACAAGAAATTGGGTGTGCAGAACGATGTGTGATTAATTGTGCATATGCACAGTTTCTCAGCCAAGAGTTTACCTAATTACTTGTGCAAGAACTTATCCTATGTAATTAGCTGAGACATTCATTAGGATTTACATCTTCCTTTACAATTTCATTTTTTTTGTAACAGTATTTTGCATAAGTAGGTATGTCAACAAACACATTTTCTCTAACACAAGACTTTTAAAGCCAGACAAAAAATTATAATACTTGACAAAAAAGCCTTTTGTAGTCTCCAACTTTTATTTGTGACTTGTGGTTTGATTTTAAAAGAAGAGTGTTAAGTTAAAAAATTTATTTGCTTACCTATATTAAAAAAGGTAGTTTTTTACTTACCGGGCCCACGGCCGATTTTATTGAAATTTTGTATACAGGGGTTTTTTGGGGCGCTGATCACGAATCTGAAGTCAAATTTTGTCGGACTCTGCTAGTTTTTGAGTTATAACGCCCCACTCCAACCTAACCTCAAATTTGCACAAACTCCTAAAATTCCTTCTTCTTAAAACTGATTACACCCAAAATGGTAGATAGATAGTTAATACACTTAATATTTTATACGATAAATTTAATTTTGCCTTTATTTAACAATTATTTTTAATATAAAAAGCACAACAAGCGCTTTCCAAAAAATAATATGTTTCTTTAATAAATATCAACAAAATGGTCTACTTAGGTATTTTAGACAATTTTATGTTGATACTTTTTAAATTTAAATCGCGAAAAATAAAAATAATTCAAATTTATAAAGTAGGCCATGCAATTGTTTCGCGGGTCCATGGCGTACCAACATAAAACAGTCTAAAATCTCTAGACAATTTTGTTGACATTTTTAAAAGTAAAAATAATATTTTTGAGAAGTGCTTGTTGTGCTTTATTTATTAAAAATATTTGTTAAATGAAGGTGAAATTAAAGTTTTCTTATAAAATAATAAGTGTATTTAAGATGACCGCAGATAAAATTTTCCATTTTGGGTGTAATCAGTTTTAAGAAGGAGGAATTTTAGGAAAGTTTTGCAGGTAAGGTTCGAGTGGGGCGTTATAACTCAAAAACCAGCAGAGTCCGACAAAATTTGACTTCAGATTCGTGATCAGCGCTCCAAAAAACCCCTGTATGCAAAATTTCAATAAAATCGGCCGTGGGCCGTAAGTTAAAAATTACCCAAAAAAATAGACCTAAATATTATCCAATGGCTAAAATAGCAAAGGCCAACCACAATAAAAAAAAATGTGGGATAATTCTATGGTTTTGATATCTCACAAATTAATTTTAAATTTTAAAAGTACGAACATAGTTTCTATTAAATGACGTCTGAAAAATTAGACCATGCAAAAAATTTTAGTCATTGTTATATTCACAGGACCAGAAAAATATCTGCAGCCGTAGGTAGAAATGTAGTGAGAGATATGACTATTGTTTAGCGCTTATAATTAAAAAAATATAAAACAATACAACATACCTTTCCCTGCATAATCAGTCTGATAGTTAAAGTAACATTTGGGTCATCATTTATATGCTTGTGGTCCAGATCCATGGTTATTTGACTAGGGGGTTTCAGGGTGACGGGAAGAAGCAGTGGGTTTTATTCTGCAAAAAAATGGGTAAGAATTAGGTTAACATCTAAAAATTTTAAGAATAAAAGGATACTTAGTAGGTATTATAAATTTATAAAACTTAGGTAATAAATAAAATGGAATAAAAAAGATTTGGTAACATGCAGTTGTTTTGTTTCATTTTTAGAGTTATTAATGACAGATTAAGCATAAGATTAACCAACTTGATAATAGGGCAAAATACAAGGAAAATATTTAACTTGAGTAATAAAAACAAACGCGTAACGGGCATTCAACTACTCTAAACACTAGCGTCTTGATACATTATTGGCGGTCATCTTAAATGCACCTGCATTTATTTTTATACCGATTCTATTTTTGGATGTTTCTTTGGGGACAATAAAAAGGAGACAACAAAGCTGCACTTTAAAGTGACCTGCAAATTTAATGTTCCTTCTTGAATTGTAAAACACAAGATAAACTAGCACATAACCAAGCACGCTGCGTCATATAAAATCACTGAAAATAAACAAACCAGAAACCTAAAAATTTAACACACGTAATAAATAGCTTTTCTAAAACCATTTTTACGAAAAAAACTTACAATAAACCCGTTTTTCTTAATTAAAAAAATATATTTTCGAGGAGCTAGCCGACGCGATGCTGCCAATCACACGTGCTTCAGACAACAATGTTGCCAACAGCAGACAGCGACGCATGTGCGATAAAAGTACAGAACGGCCACGATAATAAATGAAAATATATCCATATTCGAAACGGGGCGCGCAACCTTCGATAGTGCAGCGGATTTTGATTTCATTCTTGCCATGACTACATACAATAAATTTATTAACGGTATGAACAACTAGGATATCTGTTGGAAGGTAGTTAAAGAGAAACGACCAATAACTTAAAAACTAAAATGGGTAATTGTCTCGAAAGTTGCCTCCTCTCCGATTTTGACCAAATTTGGTATACGGGGGTTTTTTGGGGCGCTGATTACGAATCTGCAAAAAATGTTTTTCGGCAACGTTTCGTTTACGAGATATTCATCATCAAAGTTAAAAATCAAACTAACCTAATTTTGACCAAATTTGGTATACGGGGTTTTGGGGCGCTGATTACGAATCTGAAAAAATGTTTTGGCAACGTTTCGTTTACGATATTCTCATAAAAGTTAAATCAAACAACCTAATTTTTCACTATATTCTCCCTTCTTTTTGTACAGAATTCTTGATTGTTACACTAAAGTGGCACACAATATTTTATAAACACCTTTTAAAACCTTGTATTTTTATTTATTTTACACCTTTTTGCCATTAAATTGCAAACTTTCAAGTTCAAAGGCAGCAATCACATTTGTTTACAAAAAGGCTAGTGTATACATGGTTGATGCCTACACGTTGCGGCGGGTGAAAGTGGAGGTTTGCAATTAAATGGGAAAAAAATGTAAAATTAATATAAAAACAAGTTTTTAAAAGGTGTTTGTGAAATATTGTGTACCAATTTGGTGTTAAAATCAATAATTCTGTGCAAAAAGAAGGAGGAATAGTGTAAATAAGGTTAGTTTGATTTTCAACTTTGATGATGAATAGCTCGAAAACGAAACGTTGCCGAAAAAAATTTTCAGATTCGAATCACGCCCAAACCCCCATACCAAATTTGGTCAAAATCGGAAGGAGGACTTTCGAGACAATTACCTAAAATGGATCAATACAGCGAAAATCCTAATAATCATTGGTAACATTTTACTTTTCGGACATAACGCCGATTTTGATGATTTTTTGCATATGGGGGTTTTTGGGCGCTGATCACGAATCTAAAATAAGTTTTTTTCCGGCAACCTCTGGTGTTTTATGAGGCGTCCAAGTGGACAAGGGTAATTGTCTCTAAAGCTGCCTTCTCTCCGATTTTGACCAAATTTGGTATATTTATGGGGTATTTTGGAAGCTGATTACGAATCTGCAATTTTTTTTTGACGACGTAACCTTATTTACACCATTTCTCCTTCTTTTTGCACATAATTCTTGATTTTAACACTAAATTGGCACACAAGACTTTACAAACAACTTTTAAAAACTTGTTTTTATATTTATTCTACACCCTTTTTCATTTAATTGCAATCCTGCACTTTCACACGCCGCAATGTGGCTGCAACTATGTATACACTAGGGATTTTATAAACAAATATGGCTACTGCCTTTGAACTTAAAAGTTCGCAACTTAATGGAAAATAGGTGAAAAATAAATTTAAGAAAAAAACAAGGGTTTAAAATGTGTTTATAAAATATATTGTGTGCCACTTTAGTGTAGAAATCAAGAATAAATGAGGTTAGTTTGATTTTCAACTTTGATGATGAATATCTCGAAAACGAAAACGTCGCCTAAAAAATATTTTTTCAGATTCGTAATCAGCGCCTCAAAATGTCAATTTTGGTCAAAATCGGAGAGGAGGTAACTTTTGAGACAATTACCTGGTCTAGCCTCAAAATGGACATATTCCCAAAATTTCTCGTTGAAACTGATTACCATCAAACGGGAACCTACACTAATTGGTCACTTACATTTAAAACAAATACACTAAAATTTACAATATTTTATTGCTCATTTTTAATAAAAATCACCTCAAATAAATCCAGTTTGTAATTCCTTAGAACTTAATTATGAATTAGGCAACCAGTATATGACTTAAAAAGCTTTTAGCACAAAATATATAGACTTAAACGCAGCACAATCGTATTGCTGCCATGTTTCTATTTATAGTAGCTAGAAGTGCTATTAACATGTGTGAGTTTGCAGTGAAAATGGCCGTACAGTACAATTTTACCGACTTCGATTTGGACATAATATGACACATTATTCTATCTTACCCATTTTAAATTTGTAAAATAAACATGTTATCTAAAATATTTGCAATTCATCAAACATAATATTATTAATTACACCATAATTACACAATATTTGCCATTTTAAATTTGTTATCTGTTTATTTGGGTAATTATACGCCTGAAAAGAAAAACGTTCCAAAGGCTTCCTTTAAAAAAATCTTAATTTAATGTAATTAAATTTGTCTATTTACCACATTCGCCATTATGTGCAGAATATCTAAAATGGAAATCCGCTATTTCAGAACGGTCACTAATGGTATTGTACTTTAATTACATTAAATTTAAACATATTCTCAATTTTAAGACTTTCAATGTGAATTATGGGCAGAAATAAATTATAATCAAGTTCTTATGTTAAGAATAATTAAATTTTCTACTATAAAGTTGTGCCCTAGAAAGTTTATTTGTAAAACACTTATAATTTACGGACTGTTAAAAATTTTAAAAGTTAAAAGATACACTTTTTATCTCAATTAACTGCACATTAAAAATGACTACTTTTTTTGAAATATGGAATAAATATGGATTTTAGTTTAATGCTACGTGGGACTATTTATTTAAACGTATTTGAATTTAATCGAGTTATTGTTTGTTTTATCTTAATTAAAACGGATATGTTGCTAATAAATAGTTAATTCAGAGGAAATAATGCGCTATGTATGCAGCGTATTGTTTTACTTAAAAATAATAATAAAAGGTAATATTTTATTAGTTTTTTAAAGCAATTTTTGCGCTGCGGCCAAGAATGATATTTATTATACCCTTTTTATAAAGTAGTTTTATAAGATAGATCCTAAAAAGCTATTTAAAATTAAATACATTCTACCTCAGTAATCGTCGTCGATATGTGCCTGAGTCTTCTTAAATTGGGTGTGTAACACTGCTTCGCTGAAGAAGCGCAATGAATATTTTGAAGTGCCAGGTAATTAGCTTTTACAAAGTTGAAAACTCAATGCTCGCGCTCACATTAGTCCAGGAAACGAACCATTTTGCCTCGCAATTTTTTCAAAATGCATAAAATAACTTAACATTTGACAGTAGGTAGGGAATCGTCCAAGGATCAAAATCTATATCATGCCGAAGGGCGCCTTTACCTTGGGGGTAGAATTTTTTAAAAATATTTTGACCACAAAAATCGACAGAAAAGTTATTTCTAAGAAAAAAATGTTTTTTTTTGTAAAATGCATACTTTTCGAGTTATTCGCGATCAAAAGTCTGCATTTTTCGTCGATAAAATCAACGTTTTTAATAGTTTTTGCAAATAACTCAATAAGTATGCATTTTATCTGGGTTGTGTGAATTGCCCAGTATAATTCCTTCTCTGGCAGCTCCCAACAGAGCAACACGTAGTGCAACTTTTATGCATCCTTTTACAGTTCAGTTAGAGAGGCTCCGAACTTCTCGCTTTCTTCGTTCCTTCATCCCAAGAATGTCAAGACTATGGAACCTGCTGCCCGCAGAAGTTTGTCCTTTCCTCCCAATCTCCAAAAATTTAAGTCCCGTGTGAACAAACTCCCTTTTACCACACTAAAGACACCCACGGTACGTTAGTACTTAGGCATCAGCCTTCGTGGACTGTCCCAAGATAAAAAAAAAAATAAAAAAAAACTGTTACAAAAATGGTTGCTTAAAAAAACAAAAATTAAATGGCATTTATGTAATTGCTGTGGGACCAATACAAACCAAGTTGTGGTTTGTTAAAGGTTAGCTGTTATTCATCAAACACAAAATTTCAGAGTTTTAAAGGCAAATAACGCAAAATCTACGTATTATACGAGAAAAACGAAAAATAACTTTTTTGAAGCATTTGAAAAGACCTTTCTTTTTTTTAAAAAAGGTATGTATCATAAAAGTTGAGTGAGTTATGATTAAAATAAGGTTAGACCAAAATTTTTTGAGTGCAAAAATCTTCGAAAACAATCCCAAAATGAGTCGTAGCCCCCTTTTTCAATTCTCTTTATCTATGTATCATAAATGCATTCTAAAATTTTACCGATAGGGTGAGATTTTTGAAAAATAAACTAAAAAAATAAATTTAAACTTTTGAAAAATTATTTTTTAAATAACAAATCCATACAATAGTGTTAATTTTTCTGAAAAATTTTTGTTTTAATTAGGATTTATATGGGTTAAAACATTAAATTATGTTGTATAAAATCAAGTTTTTGCTTTAATCAATTAACAAATAATTTTCGTATTTAATTAATATAAAAGTTTTAAAAATAAGGATTCCAAAAAATCTAAAAGCTATTTTAGAAATAAGGTATCTATAACCCTAGTTAGTAAAACAAATAAGGCTGATTTTTAAGGGACATGAATCATTTCAAATATTGATTAAAAAACAAATCTCTTTAATAATTTAAGTAAATTTTACTTAATTAAGCAATGTATAGTAGTTTACAAAAAGGGATTTTCATAAAAAAAAAAGCCCAAGGGATAATATCGATATTGAAGAGGAGGCGTTGAATCAAAATTTTTGCAAGCTATGATTTTAAAATTGCAGCTTTTGCACTTTTTTTAGCTTCGTTTTCTGAACTACATTTAGAACTAAACACTTATTTTATGCTTGTTTTTATCAACAAGGTATATGTAAAAGCCTTGCCAATTTTACATACATAAGGCCCTTACCTTGAATTTATTTTTAATCAAAAACACGTTGAATATCTTCCTCTGCCTATTTAAGAACCACCTGCTAAATATCTTTCCTTAAAAAATTTGGTTTAGGCGTAATTACCATTTAAAGTTCATGTCAGGCCCTTTAAATCTGCTGTCAGACCAAAACGACTCGTGATTGGTCATAATAACACGATACTGGAACGCTTGAATCTAGCGTTGGTACATTTTTAATAGTTGGGTATATATACAACAATTTTTCGTAAATTTTGAAAAATAATTCATAGATTTTTATCATGATTCGATAATGAATTAGAAATATAAAATAAGGTTGGGGCCTGTTATTCAAGAAAACTTCCCCTGGCTTCATTTTGCTCTAAATTAGGATACCTTTTATTTTAGTTTAATTTAGGTTATTCTTTTGTTATACGTAGGATTAATATTTAAAATGAGCAATTAGTACAGTGTATGGGAAGAAAAGGAGGCTAAAGAAAGGCACAGCGAAAGGGTTAAAGACAAAGAAGAGATACTAAGCCTAAAATACAAGGAACCTAATGAGGAAGAGATGAGAGATGCGAGAGAAACACACGGCAAATTCCGCTATCCTGAGACAAATCAACAGGGATATATTCACATCAGTCAGAAAGGATATCAGAAAATATAACAGCGAGCATATATCCCAAGTTATAAAAAACAATAAAAGTTTGAAAGTGCTTCTGAAAGGTACAAAATCATTTGTAAACTGCATGATAAAAGAGGGACAACAAAAACCAATAGATAGGACATTCTTGAGATTGCAGAAGACTTTTACAAAAAGCTTTATAAAAAAGACGAGGAACTTCTTCAAGTAGGGTAGATACCGAAAATTCAAAATGTAGGATCTAGTCCAAATAACAGTAAGTGAAATAAAGCTGCCTCTGAAATGAAAACAATAAATCACCTGGACGACAATATGTTATGAATCAATTAAAAGGCATGCCTTAACACGCATACTTCAAAAACTCTTTAACGCATGTCTTCTGAAAGGTACAGCCCCCTCTCAATGGCACAATGCAGTGATTGTTCTCATGCATAAGAAGGGCGATATTGCCGATTTAAGAAACTATCGACCCATTAGCCTCCTATCCCATCTTTACAAGCTATTTATGAAAATAATAACAAAGAGACTCACAAATAAACTGGACAGTTACCAACCGCGTGAACAGGCTGGATTCCGTGAAGGTTTTGGTACAAACGATCACTTGCAGGTCATTAAAACTCTAATAGAGAAATGTGTGGAATATAACAAGCCACTTATACTTATATTCGTAGACTACGAGAAAGCGTTTGATACCATAGACCAATACCGAATGCTCCAAGCTCTTGCTCATTGTCAAATCGACCATCGATACACCGCAATAATTACAAATATCTATGAAACAGCAACTGCATGTATTAGACTCCATGAGGATACAACAAACAAACAATCTAAACAAATTTAGAATAGAACGCGGTGTCCGGCAGGGTGACCCCATATCGCTAAAGTTATTCACGACTTTGCTGGAATACGTGTGTAAACAAATAAATTGAGACAACATGGGAGTAAACATAAACGGAGAAGATTTAAATTATTCGATTATTATTATTATTATTATTTAATAAAATTTGCAGACGATATTGTTTTAATATCAGACAGCATTGACAAAGCCACGCAAATGTTGGAAAGACTTCAACAAACCTCAAAAATGGCTGGATTGAAAATAAATATTTCGAAGACCCAATTTATGACCAACCTTGTGGCAAGTGGAAAAATTCCCATGATAGGCGGTGAAATTGAACAGGTGACTTCATATAAATATCTCGGTCATGAACTCCGTATAGACCAAGAGAATGAAACAACCGAGGTCCAAAGAAGATTAGGCCTGGCATGGGCGGCATTTGGTAACCTTAAAGATGTATTTAAATCGCGAATCCCCTTAAGCTTAAAAAGGAAAGCATTTGATCAATGCGTTTTGCCAGTGATGATATATGGAGCAGAGACACTCACTTTAACTAAGAAGATAGTAAACAAAATACTAGTAACGCAGCGTGCTATAAAGAGTTCAATGTTGGGCGTCAGTCTTAGGGATCGAATCCCAAACAATGAAGTAAGGAGAAGGTCCGGTGTTGCGGATGCCATAAGAAGAATCACTACATTAAAATGGAACTGGGCTGGACACATCGCAAGGATGACAGATAATCGATGGACCAGAAGAATCTTTGAATGGAGACCGAGAAATGAGGCCTACCGAAGTAGGGGACATCCGCCAACAAGATGAACCGATGATATACAACGCATCACACCGAACTGGATGCAGTCGGCGCAGTCCCGCTATAAGTGGAAAGGATTACGAGAGGCTTATGTTCAGCAGTGGACGCAATTGGGCTTATGATGATGATGACGATGATGGGAAGAAAAAAGGTGTTTGACCTCCGGAATTTTTTGTACAGTTTCAATTTTTATGAAAATTTGAAATTAAGATGCTTTCACCTTCTAGATTAAAGTTTCCACAAAACCACTCCTTATGCTAAAAAATTAAAAAACCATGGAAATAGACATTATGTAAAATAAAATAATAGCTAAATATGTAGAATAAATATATTTTTATGTTGTGAGTTATAATTTACATTATATTTGAAACGTTTCAACCTTTAAAAATCACCCTTAATGACGAAACTTCAAAAAAAAAAATATCTTAAAATTATTTAAAAACTCCTATATGATAAAAAATATTTTAATAGTTTACGGTGTAATAAATATTTACCTACAACAACTTAACCCTTAAATAACCACCCCTCATGAAATTTACAAAACATTTTTTTACAGATTAAAATAATTTGATGACACATATAGTCCCAAAAATGAATAAAATGAGGCTGATTTTTCCCTCTACTTCAAATTCTATATCATGCCGATGGGCGCCGTTTGTTTTTTAAGGGCGAAAACTACCCCTAATTGTCAAAACTTATAAAATAACATGTTAAAGCTTTAAATGCGTAAAATTTGGTTTAAAATAGTTAAATAATGATTGTTTTATGCTTTGAAATACAATTTCAGAATATTTAAACCCTTAAGACTTAACCCTTGTTAGAGCCTAAAGTAAAAAAAATATTTAGCCTAATGAATGATAAATTTATCATAGTAATTAAATTTTAGAATGCTGTTGCTTTAAATATGTACCTATTTTATTTTGCAGGTTTTAACCCTCATAAATCAACCCCTATTATATCTTAATGAAAATAAAAATATTTACTCAAAAAAAATAAATAGCCTGATAGATTTATTAATTAAAAATATTACTGCCTGAAATAGTACTAATTTCATTATTTTGCAAATGTTTAATCCTTAAAATGCACCCCTTTCAACATTGCAATTCTTATATACCAATTTAATAGATATAAATAGAAAAAAAGTAGAATTACGTATAGAAATTTATTAACACAAAAATACACTGCATATTTACATACACAAATATAAAATTTATACAAACAAGGACTGCTCCCAAGTGGAGTGTTAGAATTTTTCGGTTTTTTTAAACATAGTTACTTCACTTTTAATGATAGTTTTTTTTTAAATTATTTTGTAGGGTTTTTAAAGAGATACGAGGCTGTGCAAATTTAATACCTTTAAATCCCTTAGTTTTAAAAAGGGCTCGAATAAGGTGGTGCTCGCTGGTAAATGGAGGCTTTAAACAGCCATAGCTCGCCAAATATTTATTGTACAGAAAATTTATATAAAAAAAAATCTTTGTAATTAAAAAAGCTACAATTCGGTACTCTAGCATACTTAACGCATTTCCAATATTTTTAGAGGTATTTTAAAGAAAAGGGCTTTTTTAACGAAATTGTAAAAAAATGTTTTTCACTTTAAGCTCCAATGTTTTTTAAATTAGGCATTTTAAATTGGACAAACTTTTAGGATATATTAATAATATATAAATAAAAAGAATCGCAGAAGGGTAAAGATCAATTTTAATTAGGGGGTAATTAGGGGGTAATTAGGGGTTGTGTTCCTTGATTTTTTCGTAGAAAAAAGTAGGGACCGACCTTATTTTTATTATAAATCCCCCAACTTTCATGTCAAAGACTTTTTTTTGTTTTTAAAAGAAGAGTCTTATTATATGCTTTAAAAAAGAATTGTAAGTCTTTCTCAAAAAATGCAATGTTTTCCCGCTCTGTGACTTTGAATCTTATAAATTAAGCATTTGACGAACAAAAGCTAACAATTAGGAAGCTATAGCGGTCCGTATTGATTGTAGAGAATTTATAAAAAAAAATTTGTCTGTTTCTTTATAAGCTACAATTTTGTTTTTTAAAGTTTTTTTGATAAAATGTATATTTTTAGAGTTATTTGCAAAAAACCCATTTAAAACGTCAATTTTTTCGTCGAAAAAGTAACTTCAATCGCGAATAACTCGAAAAATATAAATTTTAGGAAAAAAATTATGGAAGATTTTTTACTTAGAATTACCTTTTTTTTATCAATTTCTGTAGTTAAAATGTAATAAAAAAAATTCCACCCACAAGAAGCGGTGGCAACCACCCCTCGGCTTGATATAAACTTTGATCCCTGGGGCTATTCCCCACCTTCTGTAAAAATTTTAGTTAAATCCATGTAGGACAAAAAAAATCCTAGTCAAAATGTTTCATTTCCTGTACCAAATTCTATAGAGCTATATGTAAATAAATATATAAACCTCGATAGATGAGTTTTTTAAATTAAAATATTGCGGTAATTCCAGCCAGTTAAATTAGGAGAAAAACTGTATAAAAATAAAATTCTATATTTTCAAATCGCAAAAATTCTACGACTTCAAAAGCAAGGTAGTAAGAGAAACACGCAAATAATTTCCAGTGGTGTGTGCTCGGGCCTGAACATAAAACAGGGCGCATTGAGTGGAAGCTTTGTTCACAATATAATGCATATTTAAAACATAAGAAAGGGTGACCAACCCTTTTGTATTTACCCCTTTCGTTTTTGCAACTTTGCCAAAATTAGTTTAATGGGAAAAAACTTATGAGTTATTTAAATGCATCTATATGTGAATGTTAGAAAATGATAAGCAATATTTATCCGGTCAGGTTAGCCCAAAAATTAGGGGTACCCTTGCATAAATTCCCAAGAAGCTGAAAATTTGCATAAAAATAAAATAATAAAATTATAAAAAGTCCCCATCGATCCCAGAAGTGCAAAAAAAATTTCATTTCATTTCCAAGGGTCATAGTTCGCGAAATTGGGTTATTTATTTTTTTAGTAAAACTGTTACTTTTATAATTAAAATAGCTTAAACTGGAATTGTAGATTATGCCATTGTCTATAAAAATTGTCCCTACACTTTTTCTCCTAATATTTGTATTTCTGAGAAAAGCGATTCTGAAATTTACTAAAGTTTTATTCCTATAATATGCACATGATTCCACGCCACCTGTGAGATCTTGTACTTAAACCGTTTTTTAACTTGGTTTTCCTAGTAGGTCTATCCCATGGTCTATTTTATTAAATCCTAGTAGAATAAATTCTCATTCAATATCTATGATATCCATTATGTGAAGCGTAATATTACTGTCTAATGTATTTACTTTTATATTAGCATTGTCTGCAACATATTGAATAAACGTGAACTTTTAGGTGGTAGATTGGACGATGAATATTTATAATATAAAAAAAAAAAATATATATATATATATATATATATATATATATATATATATATATATATATATATATATATATATATATATATATATATATATATAATACTAAAGGACGAAAAAATTTGTATGAGACGTTTTGAGACAAATCGTCGATGTAGAAAAACTGCGACACCCAATTGTAGCTTGGACTTAAAAGACCGAGGGCGTACAGCAGTCATAATGCTATGACTAATGTTTGTACATACTAATTTTGAATGTTATAAATTGAACCGTTTATTTTTAAAATAATTTGTTTTAAAAAATAGGTCAGTGACTCTAAAATATGACAATTTATATCTTTAAACATACGGCCTGGTGTAGTGCGCATCTTATAATGAAACTATGATTAAATTTAAAAACTTTGCTAACTCACTAGTTGGAGAATCTCTGGAACTGGTGATTGGTCGGAGTGGTATCTCAGTTTTATGAATCTTCGGTAATCTGTAAAGATGTGGCGGCTTGCTGTGGTGTGGTGTTAGTTTCGACCTGATCGGGTTCGGCAAATAATTCTGATATTTTCTTAGAGTTCTGTAGACCTTTTCTTCAATTTTGGACGTAGGGTCTTCAGAAAGTAGTCTGTAGTTCCCTTTCTCTAACACTTCATCTATTTTTTATCGTAAGTTTGTGCGTCAAAATAACTGTGGGGTTTGCTTTATCCGCAGGCAATATCTTAATATTTTCGTTCTTTCGAAGGTTGTCGGGATTGTTCTTGTTTAGTTATATTTACCTTCGGCTTTGCTTCCTTCTCCAAGACTTGCCTTATTTTCCATCGAAATTCACTGGCTGCTGGTTCTTCAATTAGTAAGGATTCTACTAAACTAATGATATCTAACACTGGTGTTCTTTCTGGTGCCATTGTAAAGTTCAATCCTTTGCTAAAAACTTGCTTCTCAATGTTTGAAAGGGTATGAGATGAAATATTTACGATAGTCTTTGTTTGGCCGTTATCTGTGGCAGTTGCCCGTGAGTCTTGAAGTCTCTGAAACACATTCTCATGTTTCTTTTTCAGTGATTCTTTTAATTCGTACATTGGTTTTCTATTTTTCTTAATATGGGATTGTAGTCCTCTTCTTGGGTCATCTCTTTTATTCCCTCAAATCTTTGTGTTGCATTATGCCTTTTTCCATCTATTATAGTTGGTGACTTTATTCGAAATCCAACTGGAATTATGTTATTATCTTTAGCTCTACATAAAAATTAAATATGACTTACTTCCATTGTCTTTATTATTTTTTCACAACGTTTCGAACAGTAAGTATCTCTGATTGTTTTTAAGTGATATGAATATCTAAGCCTATGACTACGCCTTATATATCATAACCGGGTCACTGATGCGTGAAGCAACTGCTCATTTTTATGGTTTATTAAGCTTGACTCCTTTTCTGTTAGTGAGCAGAGGTTGCCAAATGTTGTGGATATCTAAACTTGGTTTACTATAAACATGAGAATTGTTATTAATAATAGCAGTTTCTTTAAACTTTCGTTTCTTTCAGTTGGATTCTCTAAGAACAATCCCAGCATCGTTCCAATTAATATTATGATGTTTAGACCAAGCATGTCCCGCAACACCTGACTTGTCAGTCTCGCCCATTCGAGTATGTTTTTGATGTTCCTTAATTCTAACTTCTAAAGGTGTCTTTGTCTCACCAATATGTAGATCACCACACTCACATGGTATTTGATAAACTACTTCTTTTCCCGCATTCAAAGTACTCGGTTTTGTTTTAGTAAGGATACCGAGAGCCAGCCTTCTATTTATTTGTGGATAACCTCCAAATCAAAATTTACTTAATGTTCCCTTTTTAAATATTCTTCCGGTATAAAATTTTCTTACGAAATACCCCGCTTGGTTGAATTAATTGCGGGAATGAATTTTTAAAGAAAATTATCTGTAATTTTCGGCAAAAATTCATGCTCTAGGGAGATTACATGTGAATATTTTTCCAATACAAAACTAACTTAATCAAGTTAAGCTTTAACATTAAAAAATAAAAAATATTAAACTCATATTCTTCGAAAATTATTTGGTCGCCTTCCCTGCCTGTAATAATTATATCATAATATTTTTAAAAGCCTCTCGGAGTTTTTATTTAGTCGTTTCAAATAGAGCGAGCAAGTATTTGGCGTCTTCCGTAATAATAAAGTATAACGGTAATTAAATTCCCCAAGCATTTTCTGTCTAGCTGCTTGAAGCCATTTTTTCCCTTTTTATTACGATAAACGGGCGATGTTTTATATTGACATTTTTCCTCGATTCTTCACTTTTGTTTTTACGATGGTAATTAATTCTTGTCGGACTAGGAATATTATAGGCCGATTAAAGGTCCTTAAAATGAAAAAAAAAAAAGAATTTAATTTACCCTAAAAAAAAAAAAAAATCAAACAGGTAAATATTATTGTAAAGAAACTTAAGCAATCTGGCACATCTAATTAATATGGGTAAATCTTTTAAAAACACTTCAAATCTAGAAATGATTTTGAAAGGCCACGAATTAAGATGAAACCTTTTGCATTCTCTTGGGAAATAGAACAACTACAAAGTGTTGGAAAGGAATATTGGATCTTACTAAAAAGGTTGTTTTTTTACCCCATTTTTTTACCCTTTTTACCCCTAAAGCATAAAATTATTTTAAAAAAGTTTATTTTTTATTTTAAATGGTTAATATAGGTCATTTGGGCCACTAAAGGGCTAATTTCACCCTTTTTTACCCCCTGCACCCCTAAAACATACATTTCCCTAAAAAAAGTTTTTCCTCATTTTTAATGTTACATATAGGTATTTTGGGCCACTGAATTTAAATATGATATCAGAAATAACATGTTAGGCCTTAGTAGAGCTAAATACACCCTTTTTTATCTCCTACACCCATAAAACATACATTTCGCTAAAAAATAAGTTTTTGCCCCATTTTTAACGGTACATAAAATACAGGTTCTTGGGCTACTGAATTCGAATATGATATTAAGATTACTTTTACGGGAATAGAAGGGCTAAATTCACCTTTTTTTACCCCCTACGCCCCTAAAACATACATTTTGCTAAGAAAAGTTTTTTTTCCCCATTTTTAATGGTACATATAGGTTTTTTGGGCCACTAAATTCGAATTTGATATTAGAAATTACATTTGTGGGTTTGGAAAAGCTAAGTTTACCTTTTTTTACCCCCTACACCCCTAGAACCTATATTTCGCCAAATAAAGTTTTTCCCCATTTTTAATGGTTCAAAGGTTTTTTGAGTCACTGAATTCAAATCTACTACCAGAAATAAGAATACTTAGTTTTGGTTCGTTTTGGTTAGTATTGGTTACCCTTATTTTAATTCCTTTTACCCAATAGACATTATTTTTTCTAAATTTACCGATTTTTTTTTTGAAGTGATGATTTAGGTTCAAGTCCGAAACGATAAAAAAAGGGTTGGATTAAATTTCCCGTAAAAAAGGAACGTGTTCTTATTTTTTTAATATACAGGCGATTCATGAGGAAATGTCAATACTTCAGGTACGTATTCAGGGTCCAAAAATAAACAAAATAAAGGTTTTTTTTGACAATTTTTTTTTTGAAAATTATAAAACCTAGCTTATGTGTTGCTGAACATAATTAAAGAACAATAATTTTATTAAAAATTAAAAAAAAATTGTTTAATTATACATTTTGTTTTATTTTTTTAAATTTTGTTATAATAAAATCAGATGGGTCGAAATTTTTTTAAATCGAATTATCTCAAAAACGGTTGGTCATATCAACCTTTAACAAGTATACCTTTTTAACATAAAAATGACAAAAACATTATTTAAATTACTTAAAAATGTAATACAGGGCCGAACGAAAAAGTTGAGATTGTTCAAAATAGTAAAAAGAAGTATAGGTGCCCCCCTACAAGTAAGAGCCGTAATAAGATTAGATTCGAAGCCGTCATACCAAAAAACCCCCGGATACCAATTTTTACTTTAATATTTACATTATCATAAATTTTATTTAAAAAACAGAAAAATTAACTAAAAACTTTAACACCCTGTATTTCGGAAACAAAGGCCTTGCGGACCCATATTTGTATAGACTTTTATGTTTATTTTTGAACCCTGACTACGTACCTAAAGTATTGACATTTCCTCATAAATCACCCTGTATAATAATGTGGCTCCAAAAAATAAAAAAACATTTTTAATTTAATACGAATTTCTTAATTTCTAAGCGAAATGTATGTTTTAGGGGTGTAGAGGGTAAAAAAAGGGTGATTAAGCCCTTCTAGGCCCTTAAATTTAATTTCTAATATTAAATTTAAATTCAGTGGCCCGAAAAATCTATATGTACCTGTAAAAATGGGAAAAAACTTTTTTTAGCAAAATATATTTTTTAGGAGTGTAGGAGGTAAAAAAGGGTAATTTAGCCCTTTTAAGCCCCTAAATGTAATTTTTGATATTATATTCAAATTTAGTGGCTCAGAAAACCCATATGTATCATTAAAAATGTGAAAAACACTTTTTTTTAGCGAAATGTATGTTTTAGGGGCGTAGGGGGTAAAAAGGGTGAAATTAGCCCTTCTAAGCCCTTAAATGTAATTTATAATATCATATTCGAATTCAGTGGTCCAAAAATCCTTTGTGTACCATTGAAAATGGGGAAAAACATTTTCTTTAGCGGGCGTAGGTGGTAAAAAAGGTAAATTTAGCCGTTTTTAGTCCTCAAATTTAATTTCTAATATTATATTCGAGTTCAGTGGCTCAAAAAACCTATATTAAACAATAAAAATGGAAAAAGAAACGTTTTTTTAATAATTTTATGCTTGGGGGGTAAATAGAGTGAAAAATGAGGTAAAAAACAACCCCTTTCGTAGGATCCAATATCTCACTTTTTTTATCTTGGGCAGTCCACGAAGGCTAATGCCTAAGTACTAACGTACCGTGGGTGTCTTCAGTGTGGTGAGAGGGAATTTGTTCACACGGGACTTAAATTTTTGGAGATTGGGAGGAGAAGGAAAAACTTCTGCGGGCAGCAGGTTCCATAGTCTTGACACTCTAACACAACGAAGAAAGCGGGAAGTTCGGGGCCTTTCTAACTGAACTGTAAAAGGATGCATTAAAGTTGCACTACGTGTTGCTCTGTTGGGAGCTGCCAGAGAAGAAATTATACTGGCCAACTCCTCTGAGCAGAAGCCGTGAAAATACCTATAGAAGAGCGACAGATCCCCGACAGCTCGACGGTGGGCAAGAAGAGGAAGCCTGTCTGTGAGCGTTGGATCATTAATAAGACGAACGGCTCTTCTTTGAATGAAGTCCAGAATGCTAAGTGTTGTAGGGGACGCCATTCCCCAGACATGAGAACAATATTCTAAAGAGGGCCTGATTTGGGATACATACAGAGTGTACAGATTGGAAGAAGAGAAATATTTTCTGGCTCGGAAGAGAAATCCAATCTTTTTTGAAGCTGCCGAAGCTATGGATAAAATGTGTTTGTGCCAGTTGAGGTTATTCTCAAAAGTAACGCCGACAAGATTAAACGACTCTTTGTTCTGCAGAACTTGGCCGCTCATATGTAAGGAATGAGCATTTGCAGACTTTTTTCGCGACAGCGAACATGACTGTGTTTTCAAGGCATTAAACTGAACAAGATTTTTGGTGCCCCAATCTAAGATAAGTTTGAGGTCTTGAGAAAGAGATATCTGCATTGACCTGCGCTTGTTTTCGAAATTGGGATTACACGGCGGCTTAAGAAATTGAATACTAGAGTGGAGGGTACTATCGTCAGCAAAACTATGAATGGGATTGATTGTGGAAGAGAGAAGATCGTTAATGTGTAGAAGAAACAGCGTGGGTGCCAGCACTGAGCCCTGGGGCACCCCAGCATTAATTTGGTAGAAGCTGGAGGAATGACCATCTACACTGACTGATATACGTCGATTAGAAAGGAAACTGGAAAGCCAAGAGTAAAGCTTAGGTGGAAGACCGTAAGAAGGAAGTTTGTTAAGAAGACAATCATGCCAGACCTGATCGAAAGCTTTGGATATGTCAAGAGCAACGATCTGGGATTCACCAAGAAACTCAAGGGACTTATTCCAGTTGTGTGAGACAAAGGAAAGAAGATCAGCTGATCTACTGTGACGGAATCCATATTATCTATCATGTAAGATCTTATGTTTTTCCCGATACTTTAAGATTTGGGAATTAATGAATTTTTCCATTACTTTGCAAACAACTGAAAGAAGAGATATAGGTCTATAGTTAGAAGGGAGACTTTTGGATCCTTTTTTGGGGACAGGTTGCACACGTGCAGCTTTCCAACTCTCCGGGAAAATGCCCGTGTCGTAAGAGATTCGAAAGAGGCGACACTTTGTGGTTGATCTGTTTCTAAAGAGAATGCAAAAGGTTTCATCTCGATTAATCTCCTTCCAAAATTATTTAAAAGTGAATTACAGATTTAACGGGACTAAATGGTGTAGCATAGAAGGAAAGGTGGTATTTGTTCAATTAGTCATTATTGCAGTAAAAATAAAAAGACCATCAAATACTTGTCATGCGATGTTAGATCGTGATACAACAATGTTCCGTGTGGTTCCGTAAGACAGAAATAAAAAAAAGAACTGGTAGATCTGTGTTCTGAAAAAGATGATTTTGTTAAAGGTATGTGTAATTACATGGAGACTTCAATAGCTAATTGAAATTAAACGTGAACATAATTTTAAATTTCCTAGTAAATTTATTAAACTACTACTGTTACTTATGCTATCTTTTATATTAATTTTTTGCTACTTTCTCTCATGAACTTTTCTGTAATTCATAATTTTTACAATTTTTTGTATCAGTTTCTCCTAAACTGAAATTTAATCTTATTATTGTAGTGAAATCCTCCCTTGTTTTCTGCTATTTCGCAGACCTTAATTTAACACGATGTGAAGTTAAGCTAACTCAGCTAGCCACAGCATATCTAACAGCACACCGGCCTAGCTTAAGTGAACGGTACATCATAAAAACACATTGACAAAACAGCGCAGCTTAGCATCGCTCCGTCTCGGCTAGCACAACTCCGCTTTCTGTGGACGGCTAGACTTATGGTAGTAATTCGTTGATTTCTTGACCGCAATAAAATTTAAATGACAACCCTTAGTGGTAAACCCAGCCATAAATAAGTTGCCTGACAAATATCTATTGTGTAGGCACCGCACCTTTTCACAGGGTACAGGTCCTGATTACCTACTAATATCAATAGTTTAGGTTAGCTATTTTTGATGCTTAATAACACACACGAAAATACCTTGACAAACGATTGATGAACTAAAATGAAAAGACTCTGCTTTATATTGAACACCTGCAATTTGACTTTAACCTAAATAATATGCCAAAAAGTAGGTACAATAATAAATAAAGGAAATTTTAAGTCCAGACCTACATGCGGGTACCCAAAGTTTATGAAGTTTTACAACTGCGTAGCAGGTAAAACGAGAAAGCAACGAATTATGGTAGAATGTACTGTACCTAGATGTTTGTTTAAGTATCCATCGAAACATGCTTATATTGCATGTTCATAGCACCTCTTAGACCACTACGGACGTTACACATTTATTAATTACTACTACCCCTGAACTACCCTTCTTCCATTAACGTCTGAGTTCTGTCATCCAGACGGGGCCTACAGTTTAACGTGGATTCTAAACCACACCCAACGACACACGGTATTCACTGAAGGCCAGCCAAGTTGTCAAATAAGGCGCATCCAAATTGCAGGTCCGAAAGGCTTGACTATGTTACCTTTATGTTTTTGGAGTCACTAAATCCTAATCCGTGGTCAGTTTGACCCCATCAGGTCAAGATCAAGGGCATTTGAATGTTAAATTTGCAAAATTAATCGAAACCAAATTTTGACCCAATCATGTCACGGTCAAAAGATATTTTAAGGTCAAACTTAAAAAATTATAATTTTGCAGATTTCACTACGGATTCGTATTCAGTGACCACAAAAACGCAAATATACACACATATTCAACTTTGGTTGCGATTAATTTTGCAGATTTGACTTTAAAATGCCCTTGATCCCGACCTAATAGGGTCAAACTGACCCCGGATTCGTATTTAGCGACCTCATAAACATACAGATACTATGGTCAACTCTTTCGAACCTTCAATTTTTTTGTTATTGGGCTGTGTAATTTTGCAGATTTGACCTTGAAATGCCCTTGACTCTGACCTGATGGTATCAAACTGACCGCAAATTCGGATTCAGCGATCTTAAAAACATAAAGATACCATGGTCAAGTCTTTCAGACCTTCAACTTTTTTATTTTGTGGGACTGTGCAATTACACAGCCCATAAAAAAAGTTAAAGGTCCGAAAGACTTGACCATAATCTTTATGTTTTTGGAGTCACTGAATCTGAATCTGGGGCCAATTTGACGCTATCAGGTCAGGGTCAAGAGCATTTCAAAGTCAAATCTGCAAAATTAATCGCAACCAAATTTGAACAGTGTATACTCAGGTTTTTAAGGGCGCTGAATACAAATATGTGATCAGTTTAACCCCATCGGTCCATGATAAAGATATATTTTAAGGTCAAATCTGCAAAATTACACAGCCTCACAAAAAAAACACGAAGGTCCGAAAGACTTAGCCATGGTATCTTTATGTTTTTGAGGTCACTGAATCCAAATCTGGGTTCAGTTTGACCCCATCAGGTCAGAATCAAGGGCATTTCAAGGTCAAATCTTCAAACTTATTCGCAATCAAATTTAAGAGTGCACACTTATGGTTTTGAGGTTGCTGAATACGAATCCGTGATCATATTACCTTTATCGATTTGACCTTGAAATGCCCTTGACTTTGACCTGATGGGTTCAAACTGACTCTGCATTCTGATTCAGCGACCCCAAAACATAAAGATACCATGGTCAAATCTTTCAGATCTTCAATTTTTTTGTAGGACATTACAAGGTCAAATCGCAACTAAGTTTAATGGGGTCAAACTGGCCAAGAATTCGTATTCAGCGACCTTAAAAGTATAAGTATACACTGTTCAAATTTGGTTGCGATTAGTTTTGCAGATTTGACGTTACAATGCCCTTGAATCCCCGACCTTATGGGGTCAAATTGACGCCGGATTCGGATTCAGCGACCCCAAAAACATAAAGATACCTTGGTCAAGTCTTTCGGACCTTTAACCCTTTTTTTTGTGGAACTGTGTTATCTTTGGGTGTAATTATAATAGATGGTGTAGACAAAAAAGAATATCTCTAAATTCTTTTTTTTCCATTCTTGTCTATACAGATAAAATTTCACTGATGTAGTGTTAGCAAAAATTATTATTACTTATTATTCCAAACTTTCTATCAAATACACGGGCTCCAGTTACACAGATTTAGAATTTTACCAGCTTAGGTAAAAATGATAAAAATATGCCCGTAAGGCCTTATATCGCAAATGCTTCAAAAACATTGCATATATGTAACATAGATTTTCGCAACTTTTTCGATTTCAGACTATGTTGCATAAATGTTATTTAAATATTGTCGTAATGTTACCTCGCAATATTTCGAGGGGTAACATTTTTTAGCAAAAAATGCGTTGCCAGTAATGAGAACCACACATTTAAACATTACAAGGTTATAATAAAACGTTTTAATTTCATTCCCTCAATGTTTTCCTGTTTAGTGGGTGGTTTATTTAACAAACTATTGTCCCCAGTGTCCTATTATTTTGTTATAAAAAGTCATATTCCTTGACTTTATTGTCCTATACTTTAAAGAACCAGCCCTTTCACGCCTTTTATTTTATCTTTATTACACTTTACTACCGCCTATGACGACACAACTAATCTAATTAGTACATTTTAAGCAAGATTTCCTGGGTATTTGATGTGTCCCATAAAACTGTACTTATAGCAAAAGGGTCTTAGGCAACGCAGGTAAATTTATGACCCAGTTGTAATTGGGGCTGTAATATAATATTAATTGGTAAAATATAGAGCTTCTCCAACTGTGTACCTTAGAAATGTAATAAAAGAACTATCTGTTATGCTCTTTTTGTTACAGTTAAAAGCTTTTTTCAAACTGCAAAAGTAGTTGTTGAAATTAGGGTAAAGTGTTTTTATGCTTTTATGTTATTCATAAATATATAAAATACTTTAAAAAAATGTAAGAACAAATTGAATGAAATTATGGTCGATATAAAATAAAGGTTGCCTGAATTGACGTCTAATCTTGCATCTAGCCGCACTGTATACGTCCCACTACTTAAGTATTCAGTTCAATGGACGAATGCAAAACTTCTTAAAACACACAGATCCGGTATTATATTCATAGGTCATTTTATCGACCACCGACTGGCTAGTACCCTATAGGTATAAAAAATATAGATATAGAAGGCGGTTAGCTATAGGATACTTGTGCTAAAACCTACGCCAAGCAGAGTGTTGAGAGGTTCAACATTAAAATATATAAAATATTGAGTTTTGAGCCCAAATGCCCAGCGGTTGTATTATATAATGATTTTAAAAATTATAATGTAACTACTGAAAGGTAATAACTAAATAAAAATAAACGTGCATCATCTAAAATTATATTACGAAAAAACGTCAGTGTATATATATATATATATATATATATATATATATATATATATATATATATATATATATATATATATATATATATATATATATATATATATATATATATATATATATATATTAACACTTTGTTGGTTTTATCTTCCGGATATGGAATATTTAATTGTCATGAGATCTTCTTTTAAATTTTCCATGACTAACTGTGCAATTGTCGATGAAATTGGGGCACCCATTGCACACCCGTCAATTGGCATCTTTTTGACAAAGGTATAAATCATAAAAAAAGAAATTCTTTTTTACCTATTATGAAGATGTAGTTGACCTAACCTATTTTTAATTATAGTATACTTTTTTGTTTTGTTCCTATATATTTAATTACCTGAATTTGATTATGGGTTTTGCCTTAACACTTCTCTTAAAAATATAACATTATCTTTATATGTGAATCGAAGACGCTTATTTTTTCCATTGTTACGCATATTTTTAAATAGAAAATTAGGTGTAATATTTTCAGAGTATAATTTTATATTAACACTGTCAGTTTAAATACATATCAAACAGCAAGGCTATAGGAATTCTCTACAACTAAGAAATTTCACAACTGTGTTTGATATTTGTTCGGTTAGACCCACAGTTCTAAATCTAAAATAAGATACTGTTAAGACCAAAATAAGACACGTTCTAAAATTTGCATAAAACAAAGCCAGGCACTATCGTTATAAAGGGAGACTATATCTTACAATGCATCTGCGCAAACTCAGATGTCAAAATAAGGCCGGCATTATTAGTTTCTGGCCTTATTTAGCTGTGCAATACTTTTTTAAAAAGGCTTTAATCAAATGGCAACAAGGACAAGAACGTGATAAAATCCGATTTACCACCGAAAATTTTTTATAGGTATCTTAGCTTATCCATTTTTTACAATAATTATTTTATCCTCCCTTTCCTTTAAAAAAATATTTTACCTAAGTTAATTGCTCTTTGCTTTACAAAACCAGCCCTTTTACGCTTTTTATTTTATCTTTCATTACACTCTACTGACATCTATGACGTCATTGCTAATTTAATTATAAAATTCTAAGCAAAATTTTCCGGGCATTTAATATGTTCCATAAAATTTTCCTTATGGCAAAAGGGTCTTAGACAACGCAGGTAAATTTATGCCTCGAAATTAATTTGTGCTGTTAATACAATATTAATTGAAAATATATACAGCTTCCCTGTACTGTCTACCAAGAGTGTAATAAAGGAGCTATCGGTTATGTTTTCTTTTATGGTTTTAGTATATGGCAGTAGTATAATGTACGATTTTTGTGGGTATGTTAGATTGTTATAATATATTTATAGATGGCTCTTAAAATATAAATAATAAGCTCCAGGAAACGAAGCAATTTGCCTAGCATTTTTTTAATGCATAGAATGACTTGAAATTTTAGCAGTAGGTAGGGAATGGTCCAAGAATTAAAATCTTTATCATGCCGAAGAGCGCCTTTACCTTGGAGGTGGTTGCCAAAGCACCTCGGGAGAGGACATTTTTTTTTATATTTTGACCACAATTTCTAAACCAAAAATGTTTCTTGCTTTTTTTTTGTAAAATGCATACTTTTAGAGTTATTCGCGATCGAAAGTCGGAGTTTTGCGTCGATAAAATCAACGTTTTTAATCTTTTTTTTTGCATATAACTCGATATGTATGCATTTTATCAAAAAAAAAAATGTAAATGATAAAATTGTAGCTTTTGAAAAAAAAAAACGATTAAAATAGTTATTTTTGCAAGTTGTGGATTGTTAAAGGTTAGCTGTTATTCATCAAACACAAAATTTTAGAGTTTTAAAGGCAAATAACGCAAAATCTACGTATTTTTCAAGGAAAACTAATAGTTACTTTTTTGAAGTATTTGCAAAGACCTTTTTTGTTTTTTTTTAAGGTATGTATCATACAAATTGAGTGAGTTAAGATTTAAATAAGGTTAGATCAAAATTTAAGTGCAAAAATCTTCGAAAACAAACCCCTAAATACCAGCCCTATTAAAATGAGTCATGGCCCGTTTTCAGTTCCCTTTATCTATGTATCATAAAAACATTCTAAAATTTTAACCAATTTAAATTGCTTCATTTTAAAAGACATGGAGCTGCAACTGAAAATCAAATTTTAGAATTTAAATAAAAAATCGCCTTTTCTTAAAAATAACACAAAAACTAAGGGAGATACGGAAAAATTACTAGGTATCAACTTGAAGCTTTTTGTATTATAAATATTTTGCTTTTTTTTAATTTATTCTATAACGGAAATTGGGTGAGACATAAACGTTTAAAACGAGTGCGTATAGACGAGCACTACCTTGTTTTAGCTTTTTAAACTCACCCCTTCAAAAAATAAGAGTTTTAAATAATTTTAATATACATGACTTTATAGCTCTTAAAAAAACCAAGAAAATGGTTTTTTAAAGTACTTTTATCACAAAAACTGAAGATTTTATGCTTAAAAACCAATTTTTTGAAGCATACTTGGGTTTGCTTTTAAGGGTTGAAATACTTCAAATGATATTTCAAAGATTAAACATTTATTATTTAACTTATTTAAGCGAAGTTTTACATGATTTAAGCTTTAAATATGAAAGTTTTGAAGGTTTTAGGAATAAAGGGAAGTTTTCACCCCTAAAAATAAAAAAGCGCTCATCGGGGTAATGCACACTTTAAGGGTAAGTCGAACTTAATTCCAACTTTTTATGCGATTCGATTTATTTTTAAAAAAATCCGCCGTTTGGTACCATTTTTTGCATTGTAATTTTGTAAGGGGTGGATTTTTAGGATTAAAAAATTACAAAATTAAATTAGTAATACTTTTGAGTCGTGACATTTTTTAATTACAACTCTGTGACAATATGTTAATTTTTCTAGGGTAAACAGTTTTTTTTAATTAAATCATAATTAGGTTGGATTTTCGAGGGTTAAAATATTTAAATAATGTTTTAAAGAATTAAATACTTATTTATCAACTTATTTAGGCATAATTTTATGTGACTTCAGCTTTAATATGAAAGTTTTGAACGTTTTTATAAGGAGGGTAAGTTAAGCTTAATCCCAAATTTTTATGCAAGTCTATGTATTTTGAAAAAATCGCCAAATTTGCACTTTTTTCAGCTTTGTTTCCTGGACTAATCGGGAAATATTATAAAGTACAGGTTTCTCACTATAATTTGACACTACACCTACAGAATGTATAACAAGTTATATCAAAAAAATGGTAAACACAAAAGTTGTAGCGATTCACTTGAACCGCCAGATTTTTTATTAAATTAAACAATAATTATTGTTAAATATTAAAATACTGGCAACTCTTTCTAATTATTTTCAATTTAATTTTGTAAAAAATCTAAATACAACCAAAAGCAAGTATGTAATATAAGGAAAAGCCCATATAAAAATGTTGGTCTCTTAAAGTACTGAGATCTAAAATTAAACCAAATTCTGTCCACAATTTTGTTCCACTGTTTTTTGGCTCAACAAGATTTGTACCAAACTGTCTGTATTAATAAATTACCTTTTTTATTACTGATAATGGATAAATAGTAGTTGCTATGCTATTTGTCTAAAGAAAATATTAGTGACTACTATGTCAAACACAACTTGAATTTAAATACACGTTTGAAATGAGAATAAATAAAATGTAGAACAAGCTTATGAAAAGTACAAAAAAATTATTTACTTCAAAACTAACCCAAAAAAATTTACAAATATCGGTCAAAAAAGAACAATTTAGATAGGATCTTACTATCCATATATATAATTTTATGTGGATATATATATGTAGGTAGGTATATTTATTTGTTTTCCGTGATTCGAAGTTATGGCTTGAGCTAAAATTATGAAATTTGGCACAGTGGTAGTCTTTAGCAGTGGCTAGAACCTAACGAAGCCGTTTTTTGAATTTCGCCCCCGGGATAAAAATAGGAGCAAAAAAGTGTTTTTTTACCGTTAGCCGTACGGAAGGCGTCTTACGGAGACAGAGGCTACTTAATATTGTCTCTCGCCTGGCGGATGACAGGCTTTTCATTTAGTTTAATATAAGTTTGTAAAAAAATTAAACAAAAATTAAAAAGTTTAAAACAAATATTTTAATATAAAAATGTCAAACAGTAATCCCTTTATAAAAAAAGAATTAAAAATGACTGGAAGGCCGGCTTACCTGGGTATATGATTGATGATTATATAAAGAATATTTTACCGTATAATTTAAAATACAAATATAGTGATTTTATTACGGCCTACGCTAACTTTATTACCATAAAACAACATCAATTTTTCACGTTCAGAATAATTGAATTTGTATGCACTTCATTTTACTATGAAAGAAAGAGTCGAGTACCCAGGTGTTTTACTAAATGACACGGTAATAAGAAGATTACTTTTCTAATATCGGGTGATTTTAAAAAACTTTAAATATTAATACTTAAATATTTGTTTTAAGAGTAACTGATAGCTAACATTAAGTTTAAAATTTAAAAAACCTAATTATAAATCAACTACGATATGATCGTATTTGTGGCAAATTTTCTCTTTATGCAACAAAAAACAGATAAAGTTTGTTCAAGCATGGTCACTAGAAATTTATATTAAAATCAAGTTTGGAAACAACAAAAATGCCAAAAATTGCCATTTTTTTCCGAGCTGAGCCCCTCAGTCCAGGAGCAATGCCTTTTTGTTTTACATAACGAAAAGTGAAACTTCTGCTTAAAAAGTCCTTACAAAAATGTTTTATTGTCTTAGAGAAACTTCTTATATATTAACAAAGCTTAAATTTTATTGTACCCAAAATCAGAGGAAACCTGGTGCGCATATTTAGGGAATTGCTTCTTTCGATTATCTTTGCCCGTATCGTATGGTCGACTAGTCGGAGCAGTTAGGACATATTCATATCATTTTCGAAATTATTTGAGAGTGTATTGAGGCTACTTATGTGAAATCTTTGCAAACAGTGATGTTGCAGAAACACGTCTTGCAACCTGAAAGCTATTTTTTTATAGCCACAAGTAAGTTAACTTTTCTTCTAAATCTTAATAAAATAATAAAAATCTAAATTTAAACAGTAAATTTCCCTTTTAATCGTGACAACACCGCCTTAATACATTCAAATTATTCTTAAACATTCTTTTGATCTAAAAATGACGAAACAAAGGAAGCCACCCGTCGCGTCGGTATGCAACATAACACATCGACATGCTTCGTAAGCTTGTGATTACGTAGCGAGTCGACGCATCCAACGAGAGGGTTGCGCAGACGCGGAAAGGGGTAGCAGGCTCGTAAGAGTACGTCACGCAGCGGCAAGTTAATAGACTGATGAAATGGGTCGCATAGGAGGCCGTACGGCGGGAGAGCGAGATCAATGCGTTAACAATGCAGTAAAACTTCTGGCTTTAAATAAGCAAGCAGTGCCTAAAAGTTTTCGCATTTCGGGCAAATTACCGAAATGTTCTTTTTTAATAATTTGATGGAATGTCAGTTTCCATGGTAGCTAATTTTTTTCTCCGTCTTACCACAAGAAAATTGCCTATTACAAAGTCATAGCCAGTGGGGAGGGGGTCAGGGAATCAGGGGGTCAGAAGCCCCCCGAAATTTTCAGCAAAAAACTAAAAATACAAAAACTACTACTATAGTAAATAATTTTGGTAATGCTAGGTCTTTATCTATTATTATATTTTAGTATTACATGTAGACCCCAAAAGACCACCCGATTTTGCACAGTCGATACCCCTGACACAAAAGGATCCAAAATTATTCCTGGCTGCGGCTTTGGCCTATCACATCTTTTCTCTGTAACCAAGTAAAATTATAAGGTTTTGTATGAAGTGAACATTTCTCAGTTAAGTAAAGCTACTCAAGTATTTCTTTGTGTCGAATGTAATTTGACATGTTTACGTAAAGTTCAAGGGTAAAGAGAAGTGGTTAAAGGTGATTGCAAAGGACTGTACCAGGTCAGGAGTTCGCTGAAGTGAATAATACAAGTGATTTGTGAATGGTATGTTTTGAAGATTAACAGAAAGTTAAGAAACTTATTGATAAGATAGTTTGTCAATAATTAATACCGGGTGTCCCAAAAGCTGTAAATAATTTTTAACTTTGACTTTAAACTTTTTAACTTTTATAGTGATAAAAAACAATCTCAAATTGTAAAATTTTAATACATTTCTTGCTATTTTAAAGTAAATCTTTCGTCGATTTTTTGAGTAAATTTCGTAGTTTCTTTTTTCTCGCTTACATTTTTTTAAAATTAAGCTAGCTTAAGCTGTAAACTGCTGATATTGTAATTTAATAACAAGTAACGTTAAATTTTTCTTACCTCTTGACAAATTCATTAAGGCCATCAGTGCCTAGTGAAAAAGTAATTTAAAGAATTTCTTCTTTCTTTTTAAAATAAACAAAATTTTAAAAGGTTTGTCAAGGGGAAATTTTTGACTTTTAGAAACTGTAAAGTATAAACAAAAATTGAGTGGCTGATACGCCCTATTGGCGTATCACTAAAATTTTGAGGTTTGATAATTCTTAACTTGTTGTTAATAAAACTTGTATATATTTGTTCTATTCTAGTCTCCCATTTAGCAATAGTCACTCTACAGGGCGTCCAAATCCTAAATTTACACCTATTGGGTTGCAGTTCATATAGCAGAGTGTGTCGGCAACTACTTATGGTGCGGAGGCGTACCGATTAACGTTTTCTCATTAAGTGGGTTGTTCGTTAATCATTGTGACCAAGAAAACAATAATCTAAGGTGTTTACAAGCTGGATGACCTATAAAGTGTATTGAAAAAACAAGCTTTTTATTTTTAATTACATCTAAATGTTAAGAATTTGCGGTTAATATATGGAATGTCAGAAAAATACGTATACAAAATTTTATGACAGACTAGTGACGTCAAAATATGTCGATATCGTGATTGCTCGCCTTGAAATTTTCTAGAAAATGAGATCACTTTGGTCCTGGTCCCGGGGTATAGCGAACTGAGCCTGCTCGGTAGGGTGGAGCGTCGGTTATAGGTAAAAAAAAATTATGAAAATAAAAATGCCTAACCTTGGGAAAGTTTTAGTGTATAAAAAAGATTTTTTAGCTTTTTCTTGTGTTTTTAAGGCATCCCTTCACCTCCACCATTTTTTTATATTTTGGATTTTTTTTTAAATGAAAATGCCTGATATTGGAAAAGTTTCACTTTAGCAAAAGCCAATTTTTTTTTGTTAATAAACTTGTTTTTCGGGCACCCCCTCTATTGCCACCATTTTTGTTTTGAAAAGTACAGTTTTTTTGCAAATAAACGTTAATTTCAGGTCAGAAAGATAAGTGCTTTTAATTTTTAATGTTTTATGCTTAAATTTTAATATTTGAAGTTAACTTTACTTATCAAACGTTTTTAAAATTATTTCTTTGCCAACATTATTTTTTCTCTTTTTTGCTCTTATTTTAGTTACTCTTACCCCGTTATTAAGTTAATTAAAATATTAAACAAAACGTAAGTACACATTTATTTTTTTAAAATATATACAACAAATCTAAAACTAAGAATATTAATATTAGTAGACATAGAAACCTCAAGATTTAGAGCGTTTTGATAATTAAGAGAGGCAAGTATCTTTTACTTGTTACTTGATTCATTGCAGAGCGAAGGCTAATTTTTTACAAATTTTAAAAAACAACAATAATTCCTGACCTTCAAAAATGTTTATTACATTAAATGTTTAAAAGCAAAATTGATCAGACCTATTTTTCCACCGCCACATGTGCGTCATAAGGAATAAATAATAAAAGTGGTGGGGGCGGTGGAAGCACTTTACAAATTTCTTTTTGTTATTTATGAAAATATTTTGTTATAACCCTATACAACTTTCTGTATGTCAGTAACTGATTTTAGGGAAAAAAACTCGCTCCACCCTACTACTTATAATAAAAATTAAAACTAAATTTTTAAAAATTAATTTCTATTTTGTTTTTCTTGACAACGGTGGTAGACTGGAAACCGAAACGTAGATTAGATATCTTTTAAACTTTTGTGTTCAGAATAATAATTTATACTAAAGACATTATTTTTAAAATTAAAAAAAAAACAATTAAAGCCCTTAATATTCCTTGAAGACTTCAAGGACTTTTGTGTTTTATTTTAAAAAGTATGAATTCCTATACCAAAGAAATTATTAGAAATTATTAAATGTATTTATAACAAAGCAAATAATATGCCATATTTAAGTAGAGAATAAATAACTTAAATTTATATTTTATAGTTTTTATCTTGTGTTATTATTTACATATTAGTAAAAAATTTTTTTTATATATTGCTAGTATATTAATAAAAAAAATTGGTTATTTACGAGTATTCTAACATAAAATATACAGGGTGTTTCATTTGCCAAAACTTTATAGTTAATTTTTAGGCTACTGTAAATAATAACTATTTAATCAATCATTTTTGTTAACCTTTGTAATACATTTTTTTAAAACCTTGTAACAAAAATTGTGGAAGTAGAAAAATAAAGCATTATAAATTCAAAAACCTCTTTATTTTAAAAATAAAATGTCAAGAAGGATTTATATTATAAATGATTATATAGAGTATTTATTTAAAAAAAAAGGAAATGGAAACTTAAACAAAATTCTGTAAAAAACCAGCCAACCCTTGTTTCCTTTATTTTATTTCTTCAAAAAAAATAAAATGTAAAATAAGGCCAGGCTTAATTTTTATGCGAGACTTAAAAAAAATAAACACCAAATTTAAAATAATTAAGTTATTCCGTTTTGAATAAAACTGGAAATGTATTATAACAGTTATATGATTATTTCCCTAAGAACCCCAAAAATGGCACTAAATATATTTGGTTTTTCTTTATAACTTCCTTTTTTTGTCCCATTTTGCAACCTGGCTAGATCTGTATCTTTTATAAATTTAGCCTTTTTAAATTAAATAAAGAAAAAAAAAATAATAAAATATCCCATAAAACATTAAGATTTACCTCTTTAAAGCAACATCTATAAGAACAATTAGCCCGTCATTTTCCTTAAATATTAGACGTATTCAAAATTTAAAATAAATATCTAATTTCATTCGACGGGTTGTCGAGTCAGATTGACCAACAGACAGACGAAAATAAGAAACCCTGTTTTTGTAACCTAGGAACCCCAAAAAGGGTGAAATCTGCAAAAACCTTAAGGTACGATATTTTTGCGATTACAATAAAGCAAAGGAAATAAAAACGAACAATTATTTATTTTTCTAATCATAATATTTATTTAGAGCAAGTCGTCCGTTCAAATTAGACCAAAAAATAAGAGTGAAGGTACATAAATTTACATCAAGCTAAAAGTAAGTAAAATTGTTCAAAACCTAATTAAAAATTACATTTCGAAATTCCCCATCGTTCCGGTACGTGGAAAAAAATTGACTTGAGGTCAAAGGTAAAAAGAATGAGTTTTTGGGTTTTTTCAAAACAGTAAGTTTTATCGTAAAATTACCCTTGAATAGGAAATTGTTGATCAAAATTTTTTTTATAATTTATGATCTACAATTTTTTTTTCTAAAAGCCACCGTTACTGAGATATACCGATTCAAAAAGTTGTAAGCGTCATTGTATGCACACGTTTCCACGCCACTTCTGAGGTAGTGTACTTAGCGCATTATTTTTAACTTAATTTCCCAAAAGGCCTATTTCACAGGTTTGTTGTAATTCTGTTTAAATGAAAACAATTGCATAATAACAGATATTCGCAAGGGTTGGAATTGATAAAAGCGATGGAAATCAAAAACAGGAAAAAAATATTCGTCCGATTCATTACCTTTAATTACTTCTTCTTGTTCTTCTTCTTCTTCTTCTTCTTCTTGATCTCATTTTTTTTTCTTCATCCTGGGTGTAAGTGAATTGTCACATGTTTGTTCTTCAGTATCAAACGAATCCTCTGCTGTTGGTGATTCAACATTAGAACACGACCGGCCTTGACAATTTGTGCATACCAGAGAACAAAACAGTCTAAATTTTTGTCTAAATTAAGCACTTCATCTCTTTTAACAGTTGCAAAAAATTGTGTTTAGTAGTTTTTCCGGCGCAGGTGGGAGTAAAGTCTCAATTGGTCCTAATATATTATCGACCAACTTCCAACCCCAATCTTTTCGGTCTAGCTGATAACCAAGCCACACTTGAACCTAGTAATATACCCAAAAAAGATGTTGATGAGCAGCAACTGAGGTTGGAGGAAGACAAGCTATAACTTCTTATGAAGTTGAATTACTTTTTTTAATTTTTAGCACATTTAACTTAATATTTTTTTTCAAACATTTTAAAGACTGTTGTTTTACCCCTCCTGTAAAATGCAGATGTATCACAGCCAGTTATTGCGTGTAAAAATAGTACATGATTTTGACCTTTGAAAAGTCGATACACTTTTTGATGAATATATTTTCGATTGATTTTGAGCTTTTTCTAGTTTTAAGAAGAAAATAGTTTTTTCAGTTGGAGTTCGAGCAGTGAGTAATACGAGTAAGTCTACATATTCACCAACAACAATAGTTGTATTATTTGGTTTCATTTTACTTGATATTCTTATCTATAGTTATACTTATGTATATTTTATATTTTAAATGTAAGTTAAAATTACCGATAAAAAAATATGTTTACTTATATTGGAGCTACAGAGATGTAATACGTGACGTACTTATGCATACCATGACGCTTAAAATTTTTGAATACTTATATCTCAGGAACGGTGGCTTTTAGGAAAAAAAGTATAAATACCTTTTTTATAGATAATTTTATGATCTACAATTTTTATAAAGGATAATTTTACGATAAAACTTACCGTTTTGAATAAAATCATGAAAAACCCATTTTTTTACCTTTGACCTCGAGTCAATTTTTTTCCACGTACTGTAATGACGGGGAACTTTACCATGTTATTTTTAATTATGTTTTGAACAATTTTACTTATTTTCAGCTTGATGTAAATTTATGTACCTGAATGTCTAGATTGACCGAAATAAAGCTATTTTAGTAATGTTTTAAAATTTATTTAAAATTACTAGTTATTGTTTTAATATATACTACAGAAACTAATTTTATTACGAGCAACTAACCCGATATATAATCAGTTTTCGGATATAACATAGACTAGTTAAATAAAGTGCATACTCAATATCGCTTTTTGGTGTTGCAGTTTACAAAACTCTTTTAATTAAAACTATATCAAACAACGTTTAAAGTGTATTTCGTAAATAATTTACAGCTACAAAAAAGTTAACTCATGTTTTACCTTCGTTGGTTATTGTTTAAAATATAACCGGTGTGTGCATGATTTAATATTAATTTAAATTTTATTAAATTAGTAATACAAGAAAGAGGTCTAGAAAAATTGCCCGAGAATAATTGTATAAAGAAAAACTGACTGAATACAATTACCCCAGGAAAAATTACTCTAAAAGATAATTCCTGCACACAAAAAAAAAGATTTTTCAAAATAAGAACATAGATGGTTTAAAAAAATAGATTATGTTTAGAAACCCTGTGCTATTATATTAAAAACTTGTTTTTGTTCTAAAGATTTTAAAAGTCTTAAAACAAAACATAAATTTCCTTAGTCGATTTATTCATTTTAATACCATTTATTTTAAAGTAAAAATTCCATTTCTTATTTCGAAAAAATGAGTCACGTAAATTAAAATCATATAAAGTCACAATTTAAATTCACAGCTATCTTGAATTAAAATAATAAGATATGAAAATAATTAATCCAATTTTTAAAATTAAGAATATATAAACTCTTGTTTTGTAATATAAGTTTCACTATTTTAGCAACGGATTCTTTCAGTTAAAACCGCCTTTATCTCATTTTAAAATTTCAAGATCTCATTCCAAGAACTTCTTGATTTTAGTAATATACCATGTCAATACCAGAAATAGGTGCAACAACATCTGTACTAGTATATGTGAAATAGAAAAAGATAGACATAGTTAGCCGCTGCGGTGATGTCCGTGACGTTTGTGTCTCCTTTCGCGTCTAGTGGTTAGTTGTGGTTAGTTTACTAGTATTATCGATACGACCTTGTGTGTAAAAATTTTAAAAATCTAAATCGGGAATTTGATGCTGGTAAGTATTTTTCATTATTAAAATATTATTTGTACCTCTTTGCTTTGGCACAATACCTACTTAATGTAGTGAAATAAAACTAAAACAACTTCTAACTCCCCCAAAATTGATAAAAATGTACCAAAACGTTTGAATAATTGTTGTACTGTCCGCCATTATCAAAAGATGCCTAACTTTTGACATGAACCACAACGACGCCGACGTTATTAGATAAATTAGATTAGCACCAAGGTAATTAATAATGCAATGAGTTTTCAAGAGATATTGGACAGAGATTGGACTTTAAAAAAATTTTAGGAAAATTATGTTAAATAGAGAAGATTTTTTACATTTTTAGAATATTTTTATACATGGTGTCTGTAAAAGGTCTTTACAAAACGCTAGCACATATTCCTAAGGCGATTATAGTTGGCCAGGCATGAGTTTTTCTCATTTTTTTAAACCTGCATCTCTGGCCGATTTTAAAATACAAAACAAGTTTTGAAAGTGATAAAATTATTAAATTTTGGTTGTCGGTACGTACAGTCTGTTTTACTTTACTTTTTAGGTAATTATGGAGATACTCATTTTAAGAGGGAAACGTCAACCACCAGTTAAGTTCAAATTAAACCAAGTTTAAGCCAACCTTCTACAACCAGCCCATATTACATTTCACCATAAAAGACTGTTTGCCGCTTATTGAGATATTTTATATTTAAAACTAAAAAATGTTTCTGTGTTAAGTTTTCAAAGATTAGGGATAACTTGAGTTTGTATTATTTAGAAATTTTAGTATTGTTTTTTTTACTGCTAAATAATATATATTAATAAAAAAATTAAAACTGTTATAACTTTTAGCAAGTTTTTTTTATTTTACTCATAGGTACCTACTACCTTTTCAGTGTAGTTATAGAATTCAAAAAGTAACTATGAATTTTGCCCCAAATCTCCTTGGATCTGAGAAAAAATTGTGTTTTTGAAATACGACAACGGCATTGTCTCTGATTAACATTTTGATATTTTGTTTTCATGGGTCTGGATGTTTAAATAAACAGGGTGTTTTGAAAAAAAGCAAATATTTTAATAAGGGATCTTGGACGTGAAAATTAGAAAAAGTTCATATAAATGCTGGTACGGAAATGCATTTTTATCAGTGTGTTGAAAGTTTAAATAAAAAATAATTTTTCATTTATATTAAAAAATTGGTCAATTTTACATAAACCTGTTAGGTTTAACGAAAACTTGCCAAGAGGTTTGCCAAGACTAATATTTCCTGTATCTTGAAGCATTTCCGGACTCACATTTATATGTTTTTTTTTTCATATTTTAAATTCGAATCTGACGTCTAAAATAACCCATTGAAATATTTACTTTTCTTTTAAAACACATAGTAAATCTATTTAATAATACAGACTCATGAAACAAAATATTGGAGGTGTCAAAATAAAAAAATATTTTTTCAAATGAATTTAGACAGTATCACAATAGGAAGAAATAGGGATATAAAATGAGATCCTAAATTACATAAAGTAAATAAATAAGGTATTAAAACACGCCCTTGCAATATGTTACACTGAAGAACAATTCTTTAGTTTATGATGCAAAGTTCTTAAATTGAGAAATTTAAAGCCTTGTATTGTGTAGTAATTTTATCAATTAAACATATCAAGGTTTTTAAATGAAAATCAACACATTTTAAAACGAGAAACAAGTCTCTTCATTGAGAGCATCAGTATTTTAAAATAATGGTATGAAAGATTCTAATTAAAAGATTATTTTTTTAAAATATGTAATTAGTTGTTTCATCTAAAATCTTGAATATCTTTAAAGCAAAAACATTTTTTTTCGGATTACGTCCATGGAAATAAAGAAATTGGTTTCTTTATTTGAAAAAATATTCTTTTGCATGCTCTCAAAATAAGGCAAACGCGTTTACAATAAGATATTCTTTTTTTGAGTGTGGATAAAAATTTAACAGGCTTACAGTTGACCAAATTAAAAATCCCGGAGCGTACTCCTTTGTCAAGGTTAAAGTACATACAGGGTGGCCCAACAAAATGATCGCACACTTATTTGTAATTCTTCTGGTATATTTTGGTAAAAACGCTTGAACACGCCAATATTGGTTTTTAAGGGGACGTATTTTCATCTACAGCCGTACAATATAGGATGGTCCAAAAATAGGATATCGCGTTTCACTTTGGATTTTTAAATGGGAACCCCTATTTTTAAAAATTTTTTAGATTCTCCATGACGTTTTTAGTAACTTTTGTTAATATAGAATATAACTATATTTAATCGTTGTTAAGCTATTTGAGTTTTTAATAAAATTTGACCAACTTAACTTAATACTGATAATAATGGATTGCACGACAAAAAATAATTATTATGGATACCAAAAAGGACATTTAGCATCAGTCAGTGCCATCGTATATCATGGGGAAACCTTGTCTTTGGTAGAAGTTTGGAGTTTTGCGAATTAATGTCCCAACGTTTAATTAAAAATGCAAATTTGTTATTTAATATTAGTGTCTCGGATGAGTGTACGTTCTATTTACTTGGTGCTGTAAATAGACATAATTGTCGATATTGTTTTGAGAGGTATACGCGCAATATCTTAAAAAATAAATGTGTGGACCAACATTTTTAAAAATCATATCCTAGGATCTATTTTTATTCCTAGAAATTTGACGGATGAGACGTGATTGATTGATTGATTGATAAAGTAAATACACAAGTTGAGGTTTTGTCCGCCACGACACTGCAGCCTACAGGGCTTGTTGTATCTCTTGTGTATTTTTTTCAGTTAAAAAGGTTTGACACCTTAGACAGGTGTAGTAGCCCTTTTACTGTTCTTTTCTGGTCTCCAGCCTCCTGGTGGTTAGTGTCCACCATGAGGTTTTGATTTGTTCTCCAGTATGTAAGTGCAGGGCACTCATATATGATGTGAGAGGCTGTCTCTTCCTCTTCTTCACATAGTCTGCAAATGGGTTCTTCTCTATAGATGCCCATAGTGTGCGTATGTTTTCTTAGGGTGCAGTGTCCGGTTATTAATCCTGTCACTATCCTAATCTGATTTCTATTTAGTTTTAGTAGTTCACTTGTCAATGCTTTCGATGGTGAGTCTAGCATTGGTTTACTGTGATTTTGCCTTGGAATGTGGTTCCAGTATGACTGATGTTGTGTTTGAATCCACCGAGTCATGTAGCCACGAACCGAGGCTTTTGGTATTCCAAAAACAGGGAGTCTGCATTTTCATTGCCCTGTATTCCCCTGTGTCCTGGCACCCAGGAAAGTGTAACTTTGTTGTGGTTAGCCAGGTTTAGGAGGCATTGCAGACAGTTCCAAACCAACCTTGAGTTGACTTGTTGGGATGCCAAAGCTTTTATGGCCGCTTGACTATCAGAGAAGATAGTAATGTCCCTGCCCTTATATCTCCTCCTCAAGTTCTCTCGCAGACAAAGTTCAATGGCATATATTTCCGCCTGGAAAACAGTGGCATATTTCCCCAGGGAAGCATAAGCATTGAACCTGGGGGTCATACCATGTATTCCTGCGCCGGCTCCATTGTCAGTCTTGGATCCATCGGTATACCAAACCAATTTCCGAGACTGACCAGGAGATCGCTCACTACCGCCCAGGTAAGCTGGGTTTTGTATGGTCTGTGTGTATTTATCCGTTTTGGCATTGTATCACTGCCCATCTCAAATATTGGGTTTGTGATACTGCTCGTTATTCTGGTGTGTCCTAGGGCAGGCCCAGAGCACCAGTTGCCGTTACATTTCAGCCTGTATGCCCCAATCCTCGCCTCCGCCTTAATAATTATACCAAGAGGGGAGGCTTAGTAGGGGTTTCCATGGCTGCAGTTGGAGTGCTTCTAATAGCTCCGTTATACAGAGACATGCTAGTCGCTGGAGTTTGGATAACTCCAGCTCTGCTTTTCTCTGTTCTATTTTTAGCCACCAGATAGTTGAACCGTAGGTTATCATGGGTCTTACCACAGCAGTGTACAACCAGTGTACTATGCGTGGCTGAAATCCCAATTCTTCCCCACAGCTCTTTTGGTAGCCATTAGAGCCATTTTGCCCTTATTAATCACATTCTGCATATGTGGATTCCCGGTTAGCTTAGAATCCAGAATTAATCCAAGGTACTTTACCTCCTGAACATAGCCGAGTGTGGTACCGAGAAGAAGTGAGGAGATTTTAAATCATCCAGCTTCCTTCGTCTAGTGAAGGGTATTAGCGCAGTTTTGCCAGGATTAACAGTAAGGTTTTCCTTGTTGCACCATCCCTCCACAATTCTCAGTGCCCTTTGCATAAGCTCCGAGGTTGTTTTGTTATGCTTCCCCACGACAAGTATAGTGATGTCATCCGCATACCTCTGGGTATAGAAGCCGGATGAGACGTACTTGGACATGTAAGAAAATACAATAGTGACACAAATTACCGAAATAATAAAAAATGACGTTAATTATAATGAAAATAATATTTATGATCAACAAAATGGTGCACCACCGCACCATGTGGCTACAGTCCGACAGTTTTTGGACATCCATTTCTCGAATCAGTGGATTAGCAGACGAGGCCCCATTGAGTGGGCGCCGAGATCTTCGGACTTAAGTCCTTTAGATTACTTTTTTGGGGGCATTTAAAAGTATAAAGTTTTTGGTACAAAACCAAATTCTATTCAAGATCTTCGGGAGCGGATTACGGCTGAGTGTAGACAAATAACTCCAGACATGCTTGAAAATGTAAGGAATAGATTCGAAAAAATCTTTATTATTGCATGGAGGTAAATGGACACCACTTTTAGTACTTATTACCACATTGACCTACCTCTTTATGGCAAACTAATTTTTACTTTAACTTTAATTTGCGTATATCTGTAAGTTGATTTCTGTTTTTCTAATACTTGAAAAGTTGTTTATAATTTTAAAGTAAAGTCTTGTTACTATGGAAACTATTTGATTATTATTGTTATGATATGTTCCCTTATTATCACTATTTTTAGAATTTTATTATAAACTAAAATAGTTTCACATCGATTGAAGATAGGTATAAACTTCAATAACAACAGTTACTAAAAACTTTATGGATAATTCAAAAATTTATAAAATCTAAAGTGTAACACAATATTCTATTTTTAGACCACCCTATATCGTACAGCTCTAGATGAAAAGACATTCCCCTAGAAAGCAAAATTGACGTGCCCGAACGTTTTTTTCCAAAATGTACCAGGAGAGTCACAAATAACGGTGCGACCTTTTCGTTGGGCCACCCTGTATAATTTCTATCAAAGACAATTATAGATTTACTGAAACTATAATTGTCTTTGATACTATACAGTGTGACCACTAAAGTCTGCATCATATGGAACTTTTTTTTATTAATAATTTTATTCTTTGACTTTAGCATCAGTTTCTGCTTATACGGGATGAAAATTAACCAAAAAAATAGTAGTCAACTGATTCGCATTGACTGTCAAAAGAGGTAGGCATAGATCGGCCTTTTTCGCACATTTTATTCGTGAAAATTTGAAGTTTCAATTTAGGCCATTTTATTATATTTATAATAGGTCCAAATGGCAAGTACCAAACAAAAAAAACCTTTAAACTTGCCACTTTTATTAAATTTTTGCCACTGAAGACATCGCACACCATACCGTCACTTTTGGGCTATGTAATGGTTGTTCGTAATGCACCTGTGAATTTTCTGAACTCCAAGAACAACAATTTTGTTTATTGGTATAGCCGGATAAATGGAAGTGCGCCTCGTCAGACATCCACAAATTGTGTATATTGACTTAACTCTCAAGCAGGGTTTCATCAAAACGTAAACGAGTTGGGATGTCTGTTGGTTTCAGTGTTTAGACAATTTGAATTTTGTATGGATAAAGATTGAGATCTTAATGCAAAATTCTAAGTAAAAATTACTTACAAATTCTTAACGCTTGGGCTCGTTTCCGGGTAGAACGTTTTGGACTGTGTTCCACAAATACTCTTACACGATCGATGTTTTCAGGCGTTCGTACACTTTTCTTTGGTCCATAATGTTTGACATTGGCAGCTGAAGCTGTTGTTTTAAATTAACGAACCCATTCCTTAGTAGCATGAGCCGAAGGAACTCTGCCATGTCGACCAATTTGGAAATAAAGTCGGAAATGTAGCTGAGCGGCAATCACACAGTAATTGTTTTTATAGTACGACTTAATCACAAATGCACGGTGCTCACCAGACCACTGCTTTATGATTACTAAGTGGTATTCATTAACATATAATTTTAACAAGCAATCCATAGCCAACTATGCATAGTTACAGAATAACAACATTATCAAAACTTCCCGTTCCCGGTGACCCTCTTGTATAAGATAATTTTAATTGCTTTTTACACCCGATGTACAATAACAATTACCTTTTTAGTAAAAGAAATAATGCACCAATAGTCGGACAACATGTTTATTAAATTCGAGGACATCAAAAATGTCCCAAATTTGTGCTAGTGACTATTAGCAAGATCAGTACCATTTCTATGAATAAATCGTTTATGTTTGTCAAAGCAGATTTACCGCAAATGACTGGGAGGCTTTTGGGTCTTAATGCAGCATAGTATATTCCACATTAAAAATTCGAATTTAGGTGATCTCTGTACTGTTTTAATTAAAGCCTAATTTATTATTACGTGAAATTGTGTTGGTATTAATAAAGAGATACATGAAGTTTATTTATAAAAATTTACGGGGGTTTGCTTCCAATTCGAAGAACAGAAATGGCACATTTTTTTAAATTAAATTAAAATAACCCGAATGAACTTTAACTTTTATTTTAATATAGATTTTAATAATTTTTTATAATATTAATTATTATATTTTTATAAAGACAAACAAGGGACACAAACAGTAAAGGCCTATTTTTTCTAAAAATATTTTAAGATTTAAGTACTATAGTAGACGCCTATATTTTAAAAAATATATATTTTGAAGTTTTAAACTAAATTTTTTAAACTTGAAAAAAATCTATAATAAATAAAAAGATTACTTATTTCGCACACACAGGGGCATTTTAAATGTTGTAAATCAAGATAATTTTTTGCTATACAGCATGATTGGGAATTTATTCTTAAAAATTTAAGTATATACTCAATGCGCTACTAAAGGCACGTTAACAACACAAAATCGAAAAAAAAATCTGCTATAAAACCGTAGTAAAATATACTTTTGGTTATATGACAAATGCTAAATGAGATAAGATTTTTTTTATTAATGACCCTTTAATTTCAAAGAGGTACAGTTGTAGGATAATTAAAATATAAAATGTATTTATTGCTGCTTTGAATCACCCCTTCTTGTACGATTAGCAAAGCGAAGCAACCATCAGCAAAAACCACGTGCCATTGTGTCCTTCAGGTCTTAGCAGGGCCATACTAACCCAATGGGCTGTTTGGGATACAGCCCAGGGGCACCGCAACTTAAGGGGCGCCACGAACGTAAAGATGCGAAATTTTTAAGTCACCGCCGACAATTAAGTAAACGAACGTTTCTAAAGATCTCTGAAAATAGCTACATTTTTAATATATATTTAATTCAAATTCTTTGTAAAAAACGGTCCTACAATAAAATATTAATTAAAAAAATCTTTAAACAGAAGCGCTAAAGTGCTGACTTTTTAACTGGGCCATGTTATTCCTTCCTAGGTATTTTGGCGCCCTGAATACGAATCCGGTGTCAGTGTTTCCCCATCACCAGAAAAACGAAATTTTAAGATCATTTAGAGGTCAAAATAGTGATATTTTTGAAAGCAGCCCTGGTACAACTTCTCGAGCGACCTATTAACTTGACGGGTACCTGTGTAGCTCTTAAGTACTTTTTGGACATTAGGAAAAAGCTCTGTATCTCGTTCAGAATCAGCCCAGGGCTGGTCCAGAGGGGAGAAAGGCGCCTTGAGCGTTCTAGCTGGCAAATTTGGATTTTCCTGCCAAGACGTTAAATTTTGACAATGCATTAGCTGTAAGTTAATGACGGTCGACCTGGCACTAATAGTAAAGATTTATATAGCTTAACTATGAGTACAGTGAAATTTCCAAGAACTGTTTTTCCATGTACTTTCTAGCCCTGTTGAAATGTCCTTAGGTCAGCCCTGGGCAGAACTCGCAGCTTTACCTCGATGTTCAGGTAATGTTTCGGGGTCAAACGATGCAGTGCTGTGTCGACCGCCATTAACTGCAAATGCATCGTCAAAATTAAACATCTTGGCAGGGAAATCGAAATTGGCGAGTTCGGACCCTCGGGTCCATTTTCTCTACCCTGGGCCAGCTCTGAGCAGCACACGTAGCTTTACCTCAAAGTTCACGCAAAGTTCTAGGGTCACTCGTGTCAGTGCCTAGTTGACTGTCATTAACACACAGCAAATGCATCGTGCTTTGCCTTGGCAAGAAAATCCAAATTTGCCAGTTAGAACGCTTATGGCGCCTTTCTCCCCTCTGGGCTGGTCCTAGGCGTGATTTAAAGCTTCTTTATAATGTCCAAAGTACTAAAGAGCTACACAGGTACTCGTCAAGTTGGTAGGTCGTTCGAGAAGTTGTCTACTTTTAAAAATATCACCATTTTGACATCTAAATGACCTTGAAATCTCGTTTTCCTGACGTGATGGGGAAAAACTGACCCGGGATTTGGATTCAGGGCGCAGAAATACCCAGGAATACCATGGTCCGGTCAAATAGTCAGGACATTTATTTTTGTAAACCTGTGTAATCAATGAATTGGCTGTAACTAAAGCAAGGAAGAAGTTTATTATTTAATACATTAATTCAATTTTTGATAATAATGATTATAATTAGTATAGTTATATGTGGATGTTATTTTTTTGTTAAAAATATTTATTGATGTTTATTAAATTTTTTTATTATTATAAATTCTTTTTATTTTATTTTTGTTATGTATTATATTGTAGTGCAAATAAAATTAAGTTTATTAACATAAGAAAAAAAATTAATATTTTGCTATTTCGTGTCTATTTCTTATCATAAAAAATTATTAGGGATTTCCATCACTATTCTTGTTATCCTTAAGCACCGTGTATTTTAAAAAAAAGAAATATAGGTTAACTTTATTTTACAAATTAATTTTATTTATAACTGCAATAAAATATTAAAAAATTATATTTAAAAATTTTAATGCCTAGGCCCTAGGGTGCTAATTGGTTTATGGCCCAGGGCGCCCATATGAATAAGAACGGCCCTGGGTTTTAGGGTAAGTTAACTGTGGCTTTTGTCTGAAAGACATTAAATAGACGTTAATGAGGATAGTTTAGAGGAACAAGTTATTTTTTTAAGGTCTATGGCGGTATCAGTATGTTATCTAAAAGATAGCGTCACTGTTTTCATCTTCCGGTGCTTGGCCATCATCGTTCATGGAACTAAAAGAAAATCCTCTGAACCCTCAAATTTAATACTTGAATTAATAATTAAATGGAAAGATGTAGGGTTTAATGATTGCGATACGAATTCTGTATAAAACTATAGATACCATTTGTATAACATAACCAAACGTTATAGAAGAGGGGTCCAAGCAATAAATCAATGCATATAGCAACCATAGATAATCTAATATTAAATTTTTTAATCGGCAATCCTTTTAGCGAGAAGTTTTTTTTTATAAAAAAATATAGGTATACACAGCAAATAAAATATAACCAAAATCCAACTCTCCCTTCTAACAACACCGAACAATCTAATTATTATTACGTATTTCCGAAATTCCCGCAAGAAATAACTAGTTATATTATACTTATTCTCAAGAAGCCTTCCTGTTGTTTCTTAAATTTTAAGTTATCCTCTTTATAAACTTTGTAGCTTATGAATTTCTTAAATTAAAAGCAAGAAACTTCTATGTTTAAACTATAGTTAACAATTAAATTTTCAGGTGTTTTCCTTTAGTTTTAGACAGACTAAATATTAAAGCAATTTTCTTGTCTAAGTCAACCTTAACTCATTTTGGGAAATTTGCATAAGAGAGCCGTGAAAAATGGGAAAATCTAGACTGCAAAATATTAAAATATATTATGCAAGTAACTTAGTTAATATTATTTAAATCCTATAAAATACTTTAAAAAATAGTTTGTATTTTTTTGTTCTGGCAAGTGCATGAAAGGCTTAAAAATAATTTTTTTAAGTAAAAAAAAATTATTTAATTTTTAAACGACATATTAATAGGTATAAACCTATTTAACTATATCCCAAAAAATAGGATACTTTTTATTGCTATTTTAGAATATCTCTTTTATTGCAAACAAAATTCTTGCTTTGTTTTTTGTCTTTATTATCACAAATAAGACTAATTTTAGAAAATTAAAAGTATTTTTTTTTATCTCAACACTATTATTTAAAATTTCTTAAAGTTGCATTTTAATTGTTTAAAAACACACTTGTTAGTTATTAAAATAGCAAAAAATATTTTTTTAAGTTTGGCTTAAAATTAATATATCTGCATGACTTATTATAGTTAAGTTAGCAAAAAGAATCATACCTATTAAATTTTTACCATAATTGTGACACTTTCGCTGATTTTTAGTAACAGGAAGACCTACTTTACTCTCAAAAATATACACCTCCAACGACAAAATATTAATAACTTAAAAGTAATTGTTTGTGTGTTGGTTATGAGCCACAGAGGATATAAAAAAATGGAGATAAAGCAACCAATGCTACACACGTTAAATATTTGAAGCAAACAAAGTGGGACCAATATGGCTGACTCGACAGAGTCGCATTCAGTACTTTTGTGTTTATTTTTGTAATCGTTTATAGGTGCTACTATAAAAACTTACGAAATAAATTAGAAGGAGTGTTTGGGATAAATATATATTCATATATTGCACAAAATGGTATAAGTTTTGCAATTACATAAATACTTAACTGATTTTATGATAAAAGTTAAACATCCTGTTTATTTTGATAAAGAAAATAATAAAACTTTATAAATTAGTAAACGTATTATCGGAGTATACATGGGGGTATCCCCCATATTACTGAAGGTAAGCAAGAAAGAACCGCCCATAATTGAAATATAACCAAATAAAAACTTTGGGCAAGATAACAAGATAGCATCCAGGAGCGCTTCGGTTTATACGTTCCATTGCCTTAACCATGTTGTTCATTTGGTCTCATTTTTGGGTATTCTTATAAATAAAAAGAATTCATTTAATTTAATTCTTTAAACCAATAGAGCAATAATACTATATAATATCAGTTCGTGGCCCTGACATACCGATACAACCATCTCGTAAGATTGGTTATAAAAATGGCATACCAAAATAAAACCGAATAACCAATATTGCCACTTGAATTGTGATATTATGTAACACGTGATTTGTTACATCGAAGTCAAAGAGAATTTTTTCTAACTAGGTATTAGCAGAATATATTTTAGTCTGTTGAATGGATCAAGTTTACTTGAGAATTTTCTAAAGAGATAAGAACAGAAACTAAAAAAATTAAGCTGGCATTATGAAAATAAATTAACTCAAAAACAAAACTTATCAATTTGAGCTACTCAAGGTGCTACTATTGGCCAAAACAAAGTTAACAAAAATTTTTATTTACATTTTATTACTGAGCGGTTTCTTATTAAGAAACCCTATTAATCTACATTAATTTTGCTAATTATTCAAATTTTCAAAGTAAATATATAAGAAAAAGTTGAATATACCGTAGCTGGTTATCTTTCTCTTTGTAACCCAACTTATATGTCTGATGTATTATCAAATAAACGATCTAATCTAAAAGCAAATTCTCCTTTTAAACAGCACGAATCATAATTAAATAAAATTATTATTGAATACGCACCTGTAAATGTTTTTTCACCCAAATTCTCCTTCTTATCTTCGAAATTTTCACAACCTAAAACTAAACACTTCCATCGTATTTCTCATTATTTATACAGGGTGTCCGGAAAATACGTGTACAACGTTTAATAACTTACCTATATCCAAAATTGCTTTAATAAGCCTGCAGAGGGCGTCAAAGATTTAAAAAAATATTGTTTTTTCTAAACTTTTCAAAAACGTGCAAGTCAATTTAAATAATTT